>CM053785.1:1014851929-1015126929 GCA_028749045.1 Cupressus sempervirens
AGGTGAGAAGTGATTTGGTATACAGGACTAGTATTAGTTTCAAACAGACCGAAATGGCGTTCCTCCTCCGAAACCTGCTTTTGATTCTCATTGAAGAGCGCAAAAACATATGTCTCAATCGTCGTTCCAGGCCTTTTTGGTGTCCCAGCGGTGGACAGAGCATGCCTTATCAGATTGTTGTTGTATGTCCGCGCATTCTCAACTGTTGCCACATCACTTCCTGCAGATGGCCACCCACTTTCGAAGAGGTTGCCATATATTCGGCCACCGTCGTTCACGATGGGATTTATCAATCTGAACAGCGGATAGTCTAGAGATATTGAATTTCTTTTGCCAATGTAGCTGAAGTAAGGATAAACTGGGGCCATGAAAGGGGAGCCGTTATCTGACAAAAACTTCAGTATGCCACTCATATCAGGGACAAAATTTCCCTAAGAAGGAGGATATGAGTTTGACAGCACGGACGTCGTGTGTGGAGTTGAAAAACCTTCGTATTGTTCTGCAGATTTGAAGGAGGTGGATAGAGTGGATCAAAGACAAACATCAACTAAAAGATAACCTTTCAGTTCAATATGTAAAATACAAAGACTATCACAATGTGCTACAGCACTTCATGCATAAAGAAAATCTATTACAAGTACTTATAATGCTACAGCATTCTATCCACTCATGATCCACAATGAGAAACCCAAAATGGGCTTTGCTGATCCAAGGCCCAACTTATTCTATTTATAAGAAAATGCATATTAAATGCTATAGAAAAGATTTGGCAATATAATTAATGTTGGACGGTGAGGCTGGTGTGTTGGCCGATGCTTGGATCGCTGCACATGGAAAATGTGTGGTCTATTTCTCTACAACTGTTGACGGCGGATAGGTGGAGAAATTACTCCACCAACACTCCCCCTTAATTTCTTCCACTAATGCTACTGCATTTATATTGTTTTCCCTCTTCATAATTAGCTGGGGTTTTACTGCTTACCCCTAACCAATGTAATACAAATGGTTTCTAGCTGACCAAAAACTTTTCATTGGAATGGTTTTGGGTAACCACAAACCTCACATAATAGTAGTTACAATAGACCACCAAACATTACAAATGGTTTCAAATTACCACTAACTCACATGATGTGGAAATATCACAATTGTTTCAAATTACCGAAAACTCAAATGATGAGAAAACTATCACTTCTTTGGCTTTTCTCCTTCTTGACTTGCATCAAACTGATTATTGAGTCCATATAAAAAGAAATCCATTTACCAAGATACATGGGTGTTGAGCCGCTGTACTTGCCAATTCTATAGGAATCCTTTTCACATACATGGTTCATCAATATGTCAAACCAAAAACCTTTGGGGTGTCGGGCACAACAAATAATGCACCCCATACATTCACATAACCTATTAACAATCATCACTAATTCAAATTTCATCATTTGGTTGGGGAATATCAATGCAACTGACTTCTATTACATGTTTACTATAAAGAACATCATATCCTTCACAATTAGACAAACAAATTCTCACTTTCAATCCCAACACTTTTATCCAATCAACACACACATAGACCTTTGAATCATGACATCAAAATCTAACATGCCATCTCATTTCCTAATGAATGCTAACCCCTACAACTGACTTATAATAGTCGACACATATTTCAATTTAAAATACATAATAAAACACTATTAATAGTAACAAAATATGCTTTAACCTTCAACTTTAACTTCCTTCTTTTCATGACTTCTCTATTTCTCATAACAATTTCTTGATTTGTTCTTCTCTTTATTCTTGTAGAAGATAACTTAAATGCCATTGCTTACTAGGCTACGATGCCACAACAATCTTCACTAATTCTAAACTCATCGACCTCTCCATGATCTCTAGGATCATCTCCCATTAGCTCTGATACCAATTGAAAGAGGTGGATAAAGTGGATCAAAGACAAACACCAACTAAAAGATAAGCATTCAGTTCAATATGTAAAATACAAAGACTCTCACAATGTGCTACAACACTTCATGCATAAATAAAATCTATTACAAGTCCTTAGAATGCTATAGCATTCTATCCACTCATGATCCACAATGAGAAACCCAAAAATGGGCTCTGCTGATCATAGGCTCAACTTATTCTATTTATAAGAAAATGCATATTAAATGCTATATAGAAGATTTGGAAATATAATTAATTTTGGATGGTGAGGCTAGTGTGTTGGCCAGTGCTTGGATGGCTACACATGGAAAATGTGTGGTATGTTTCTCTGCAGTTGTTGATGGTAGGTAGATGGAGAAATTACTCCACCAACAAGATTGTCATTACGAATTTTCGTCTAGATGTTGTTCATCACATGCAAGATATATTGCACAAGGTCCAAATTTGCATAAACCTCATTTCTAATAGCAATTTATTTGATGTTGACGAAAGGATAAAATGGGTGAATGTTGTCATTGACCCATCCATTTGCTGCAGCTTGATTGCCTACAATCTTCTGAAGCTTGTTGTTTCCCACTCCCACAATCACTTCTAGTCCTAAACCTTTATTTGCCTATAATGCCTCCCAATTTGCTTCATATATTCTCACCTTTCCTATATTGTTCTATTGGAATATTCGAATATGGAAAGAATACTTATGAGACGGGGTGGGGGGGGGGGGGGGGGGGGGGGGGGGGGGGTGAATCAGAAGTATCACACTTTAACCAATAAAAATTTTAACTAAAAGTAAATTACATGCATGTAAACACATCAAATAAACATGAAACTAATACATGCATCAACACCACATAAAAGTTGAATTTGGTAACCCAGAAACCCTCCAAAAATAAGAAGGTAAAACTGGGGTGGGGATGATACCCACCAAATTACTGCAGCAATATTGTTCAACCACTTCCGATGGTCTGCCCTGTTAAAGGTCTGCCCTGTTAAAGGCTTTACACTGTGTCAATAGTGACATGGTTAAAGGATTTACAAACACTTTACATGAAGTGTCACCCTGTTAAAGGATTTAATCACCTTTTGATAAGGATCTACAAATAGTTGTTAAGCCAACCTATCTACATAGGGTTTCCTTTCTAATACAATGATAAGAGAGTATTAGGTATTATAAACTTGATAGTTTGCAATCCTTGATTGCTGAATGTAGGCATTTGTTCTGGCTGTCTCTCTGATTTTGATCCTCTAAGATCTGATTTCTGTTCATCTCCTTTGCTTTGTTCTGATCAACTGAATATCGAATTCCTGCTCTTACCCTCTATGTCTCCTTTCACTAAATTCAACTATGTTTTTCTCTTAACACTATTCTCTCCCTCTTTCATCCATCCTTTTACAGTGAGACTTTTGTCTTCCTTAAAAAGAATTCGAAGACTTAGGGTTTGATATGGATCTACGATCCACATTGAATCTCAATTTCCTGCTCAATACTTGCCTTTTGCTGATTGGTTGCATGCCTTTCCAATTTTCCAATTGGTTGCATGCAGATTGCATAGGAAATGTGAAAGATTCATTCTTATCTCTAGATCTTTTGAGATTTTCCTTGTGTCGGCTACAAAAATGATTTACATCATAGTTTGTGCAATTACAAACTCTTATGCTGATATTCTGAGTTACTTAGCTTATGAAGCATTACTGATGCTTGGCACATGCTATTTCCTAGATAGCTCGGCATCTAAACAAAACTGTATCACTCGGTACCTACTATCACTCGGCACTTGATCTTACTCAGTACTTGATATTACTTGGCACTTGATATTACTCGACACTTGATATCACTCGGCACTTGATATCACTCGCCACTTGATAAAACTGGATTCCTCGGCACATGACTGTGACTCAACTTCTACTCTTTTCTCGGCATGTATAGTGAAAAATGGTTAAGTGTATTTGACACTCAGATGTCAAAATTATTCCTTAAACCAACAATCTCCACCTTTGACATGAGTGGCAAAAACACTTAACTAAGATCCTGTGGTCTTGACATTATTTCATGCATCCTCTTATTTTCTTTTAAAAAAATTTAAGAACAAATAACAATATACCTTATGACTCCCTATGAGTTGATTATGCTTTGTGTACTCAGTGACTTCTATCCTGGTTCTACATTCTGACCAATATGTTATATCAAAATGTTTCAAAATTCTCCCCCTTTCATCATACTTATCATTTCATTCTGTATCTCCTACTTCACGTTGTATCTCCTACTTCATTATGTATCTCCTCCATACTTAATATTTACTTAACTCCCCCATACTTAATCTCCCCCTTTTTGACACTTATGTCAAGGGTTTGATAGGGAAATGCCTTACTTGGCCAAAAATGTATTGTTTACTTCAAGGAGTATGTTCAGAGCTGCATCCCAATTTGCTAGTGCAATATCCAATGACTTATACTGGATGGCAATCTCTGCTGCTAGGTGTACAAGTCCATCAGATGTAGAAAGATTGGGGTCTTTCTTGAGGACTGTTTCTACATTCATCTGCTCCTTATGAAGTACTTCCAAATGAGGAGTTATTGAGGATTGAATTTGCATCAATTCGGCTTTGGTGGTTGCCTCCTCTGCTGTTAAGACAACTAACTCTCTTTGTGTGTGAAGCAATTGGGAAAAATGCTTCTCACTCTGAGTTGGATGTTTGGGGAGTTGCATGCTAGAAATCTTCAAATTTCTCTCCAAGCTCAGTATTTTTTGGCTAGTGTCCTGTGTGAATGTGGAAAAATCACACAACTTGTTGTCTAGGGAAAATACACTTCCAAGTATAGTTTTGACTATTTCAATTTTCTTAGCCAATTCCACTTGTGATCGTGCTATATCACCGGATATTTTCTTATTTACCTTGCCTTGGAACTTTCTCTCTGACCATTCCAGTAATTTAGCATCTTTATCCTAGTCTTCACTAGTCACCTGGTCAATTATATCAAATAGTTGCTTTATGGTTGGCCTTGACTCATCTAGAGACTTTAAGCTAAAAGCTCCTATGAATAGGTCTTTGATTTCATTCATGGTATGTTTGTGCTTGTGTTCTCTTCTTAGTGTTTCTTGTCTCCTTCTTTTATCTAATGCACTCTGAATTTCATTGATCTCCTCTTCAATGAGAGTTTTGGATTCATAATGTGGAATCTTTATTTCTTCATCAAGCTTAGGAACTCCATAGTGAAGTTTCCTGACTACCCTTGATGAGCTCGAGCCTGGTGTCCTGATTTGTAATGGTAACCTATCAGTGCTTGGCTGCTGAAGAGTCTGTGTTGGAGTACTAGATTTGGGTAATTCAACCAATGTTTGTACTATAGACTCCTCCTTCTTACTTGTCTCATCTTTTTCTTCAGCTTGTTTATCCTTTTGGTGATCAATAGGTGGTGTTGAACTTACTAGCTGTTCATTTGTTTCTTTGACTTCCCCTACTACTGTACTTGGCATCTGAAGTGTATCAGTGACTACACTTGGTAGAGGTGGTGGAGGAAGGAATAGAATACCAGTAGGTTGTATGGTCAAAGGTGGTTCTTGTGTTTTCACCTTGAATGCCTTTGTTTTAGCTACTGGATTCTCCAATTCATTAACACTGACCAATATAGGACTTGAACACAGTTTCGATACTAGTAATGATTGGTCAAGGATTTTTGCTAAATCCTCTATAGTTAATGGATTGATGTTTGGACTAGAAGTTTCTGTAACATCCTTGATTTTGACAATCTCTGCAGGTGTGATGATGGCATGAGGAGGACTAGGAGGTGATAGCTGTGTGTCTTGCACACTTTGATCTTGTTGCTCAGTTGTATATTTCTCTTCCTCTATCTCCTCTGTATGTGCCTCTTCATCTTCCTTTTGTTCTTCAACCTTCTTCTCCACTTTTTATTTTTCTTTTTCTTCTTCAACCTTCTTCTTTTTCCTGGCACTTGCTTTTGCCTTATATTCTTCATTGTAAACATCTTCTATTTTCTTATAAATTATCCTCCACAATTTTGTGGACTTTGTAACTACATCCTCAATTTTTTTCTGCAAAATGCTAAAAGCTCTATGTTTGGGAGTGAATCTATTGTTATGCCTCTTAACTGCATTTGTTATTTGATCCTTAGTCAAATCAGGCAATAACTTGGCTAATGTTGATTCCCTTATCTCCCTTTCCATTTGCAAACAAAATTGCCATTTATCCTCTACAATTTTGTACAATTCCTTAGGCATTGATTCATCTAACTCTAGAGGTGTATGCTTATAATCAGCCATCATAGCATACATTGATTCCTCTAATTTATTTTGTTCCTCCTTAGTGAGCTTAAAAAAATTGAGGTTCTTTAAACCTTTCAAATCATCATTCTTAATTTTTGAGAATAATTTATCAATGGCAATCTGAGGTTTGTGACTTACCACTTGAAATTGGTTGTTGTCCTCTGATTTAGTCTTCTCTTCATCTATTTGAGGTTGGGAAACAAATTTTCTTTTCTTCTTTGGCTCGGCAGCAATCTTCTTTGAAGCTTTCTTCTTATCTTTTGCCTCCTCTTGGGCTTTTTGTGCTATAGCCCTTGTAGTAGGTCTCTCTGGTGCAGGAGCAACTACTTTCTTTGTCTTGGGTTGAGGAGTAGGAGGAGTTGTGGCATTTCCTTTTGTGACCTTGGTTCTAACTTGTGCTTCCTCAGCTTCTTCTTCCTTAGCACTTTCCTCTTTATCTTCTCCTAACTCTTGAGTCAGACCTTGAGGTTCATCTCCCTCATCTTCAATGTCTTCTTCTTCCTCTTCTGTTGTTCCTTTCCCTTCAACACCAAATTTTCTCTTGATTTTCCTTACCAATTTTTCTTTCTTCTTTACTACTGAGGTAGTTTTCAAATCTATTACCACCCTTGATTTTACAACATCGTAAGTTCCAAAGGCTTTTGCATTCTTGCCAACTTCTTTTGCAAGGAGAGTTGTTATTGCTATAGAGGCTTGATCAATATCGAGTTCATAACCTAGTGGCTTAAGCCATCTCACTCTAGGTATGACTGCCTGTATATAAGTATAATCAATATTTACAAGAAAACAAATGTCTTTTTCATATTTCTCAGTCAATGATACTAGAATCCTCATTCTCTATTTCATGGACTTTTTGAAGTCCTCAAAGTAGCTAGTCATTTGGGCATCAAAATTATCACCCATATGTTCAATATATCCATTGATCTATTCAACAATCATTTTATTTAGATTCCATTTTACCTTACCTACAGAAGGGAATTCTTTCATCAGATAGAAAAACATGCACATCAAAACTGATCCAAATTTGCAGTGAGCTCCCTTGCTCTTCCTTATAGCTCCCAGATTCTCATTAATCTGTTGAAACATGAGCTCTGCTAGATCATAGGTATGATCCTTTTTAACCAATTTGTATGCAACATCAACTACTATACAAGGCACACTATTTAACCTACTTGACAGATAGAATTTGTGTGAAATGATTCTCACAGAAAAATCTAGTAGGGGTTTTGTGATTGTATCAATAGTCATTCTCCTATTGTTCCATTTAGCACTAGTATTTCTCTCTATTACTTCCTTTTTGTCACTACGTAGGGTCTTTGGCCGATCAAGGGTTGGAATACTAGTAACCCTATGAACAGTTTTCTTGATAAATTTCACTGGTCCTGTTTCTAACCAAAAGGCTCCATCATGTATTTTTCTCAAAACTATGCATACCCATTCAACTTTGAAAACAATTGGAAACTCTAGGGTTTTGGTCAATCCCTTTCTCTCGATTATTGAGAACTCATCTTTTAGTATTTTGTTCTCACATAGCTTGTCATATGCATTATAAGTTTCTAGATCTCCTATGGCTCCAATTTTTTAGTTGTAACATCTATGAACATCTTGGACCATGACAACTTTATCAAAAATAACGGATAATGTACCTGCAGGATCATTCTTGTATGTAACTTCTAGAATGGGCTTGAATTCTAGTTGCTTAACTTCATTACTAGCTAACTGTATTTCATGACTCTCTTTTCCCTTAGTGGTTCCAGATCTAGATGCCATTGTTTGCCAAACTAGGGTTTAAAGTTTAAACAATTTTATAAACACTGTGTAGCTCGGCACATAAGTAAAATACCTCAAATCGATGAAACTCATGCTAGATCACTGTGGAAATCCTTGCAAATGGCTTTTAAGTTGCCCTTGATCTTCTGCACTTTTTTCATCTTTTCTTTGCATTTGAATGATGAGAAATGATCAAAAATTGACCTATGTACCCTTCAAAAAAGAGCAATTAATGCTTAGTGTACTGACAACGGTCTACTCAAAACTTGAAGGATTTCAACATGACTCAGTACCCATTTTGTTTCACTTCACTTAGCTCCCATTGAGATTTTGCAAGATTCTCAATTTTGACTTAGCATCTTTGCTTATGTTGATTTCTTCTTTGTAGTTCTTCTATGTCTTGGGACTGATGTATGATATAACTTAGTATATTAGTCCCCCACACCTATTCTTGCTTAATTAGATGAAGTGTGATCACTTGACCCATTAGGTGAAGTGATCTTTGCACTTGATGTGTTGCAGTCATCTTTCTTCTTCCATGTCTTATTCATCTCACTCCTGATGTGTTCAACATCTATCTTTTTCTTTCCATTGTTGAACTCAAAACTTGGTGCCTTTGACCTTATTGAGCAATTCCTACTGATATGACCAGGTTTTCAAGCAACTAAAACAATTGGTTTGATTCAACCATCTTTTATAGTTCCCCCTGAAATGTGTTCTTATGCAATTCTGGGGTATATGTCCATATTTCTGACAATAGTGACAACTGTACCTGGTGTTTTAATCCCAATGATAATGACTATCATTTCCTTTTGTTTTTGTTGGCTGATTTGATGTCCACATAGGCTTTGATCTGCATTCAAATGCTCTATGTCCATACTTCTTGCAATTATGAAAATGTCCATCAAATCTTTGTGTCCTTGTGACAGTAACTGTTGCATTTATGTGTGTTTGGCTGATCGATTCTCCTACTCCTGCAAACATTAGCAGTATACCCCTTCTTATTACACTAATGACAAGTGGGTTTTGAATCCTTACCTTTGTCGCTTCTTTGTTCTGCACTTTTTGATGATTCTCCAACTTCAGTGTTGTTGTATCCAAGTCCTAATGTATCATGGGTTGATCTTAGGGATTTCAACAACTGCTCAAAATACTTGATGGCTTCATTGGGTTTGTTGAAGCTCTCTGAGATTTCCTTTTCTTGTCTCAAGTCATTCTGCAATTGTTCATTCTGCATCTTCAGTGTAGAGATCTCAATGTCTTTCACATTTAATTCATGATGAAGGTTCATCATTTGGGCAAGTGTATCCATCTGCATGTTTGAGATCCTTGTTAATTCAGTACTCTTTTCTTCCAGTCTATTTGCAAGATTTCTTTTGTCATCTTCCATCATGACTTTTTCCTCAACTACTCATTTCTTTTGTTCAGTGATTTCACATAACATTATGGCCTGTGATTCATGTTCCATCTTGAGAGATCTTATCTCATTTGCTTGATCTTTATTTTTCTCCATCAGTTCTTCTATTGCTACATCAAATTCTGTAGTGTCTCCATTGGTAAATATATTTGTGGTATCAATCTCCTTGTAGTTTATCTCATTTTTAGCTATGGCTAAATTCTTTCTTTTTTTTAAAGGATTTTCTCAGTTCCTCCCTTGCTTCCTCTACTTTGTGTAGAGCCAGTTGCACATCAATCACTTAATTGTCAATAATCTTCTCAAGTTTGAAGACTTCCATCTTTAGATCTTTTTCTTCAAGTTGTTAGACTTCTTCTTGTGAGAACCAATCGCTCTGATACCAATTGTTGGAATATTCAAATATGGAAAGAATAATTATGAGAGGGGGGTGTGAATCAAAAGTATCAAACTTTAACCAATAAAAATTTTAACTGAAAGTAAATTACATGCATGTAAACACATCAAATAAACATGAAACTAATACATGCATCAACACCACATAACATTGGAATTTGGTAACTCAAAAACCCTCCAAAAATAAGAAGGTAAAATTGGGGTGGGGATGATACCCACAAAATTACTGCAGCAATATTGTTCAACCACTTCTAATGGTCTACCCTGTTAAAGGCTTTACACTATGTCAATACTGACCTGGTTAAAAGATTTACAAACACTTTACATGAAGTGTCACCCTGTTAAAGGATTTAATCACCTTTTGATAAGGATCTACAAATAGCTGTTAAGCCAACCTATCTACATACTGTTTCCTTTCTAATACAATGATAAGAGAGTATTAGGTATTATAAACCTGATAGTTTGCAATCCTTGATTGCTGAATGCAGGCACTTGTTCTGGCTCTCTCTTTGATTTTGATCCTCTAAGATCTAATTTATGTTCGTCTCCTTTGCTTTGTTCTGATCAACTGAATATCAAATTCCTACTCTTACCCTCTATGTCTCCTTTCACTGAATTCAACTATGTTTTTCTCTTAACACTATTCTCTCCCTCTTTCATCCATCCTTTTACAGTGAGACTTTTGTCTTCCTTAAAAAAATTTCGAAGACTTAGGGTTTGATATGGATCTACGATCCACATTGCATCTCAATTTCCTACTTAATACTTGCCTTTTGCTGATTGGTTGCATGCCTTTCCAATTTTCCAATTGGCTGCATGTAGATTGCATAGGAAATGTGAAAGATTCATTCCTATCTCTAGATCTTTCGAGATTTTCCTTGTGTCGGCTACAAAAATGGTTTACATCATAGTTTGTGCAATTACAAACTCTTATGCTAATATTCTGAGTTACTCGGCTCATGAAGCATTACTAATGCTCGACACATGCTGTTTCCTAGATAGCTCGGCATCTAAACAAAACTATATCACTCGGCACCTGATATCACTTAGCACTTGATCTTACTCGGCACTTGATATTAGTCGGCACTTGATATTACTTGGCACTTGATATTACTCGGCACTTGATATCACTCAGCACTTGATAAAATTGGATTTCTTGACACATGACTGTGACTTGGATCCTACTCTTTGCTCAGCATGTATAGTGAAAAATGGTTAAGTGTATTTGACATTCAGTTGTCAAAATTATTCTTTAAACCAACATGTTTGGCTTCACTAGATTCGCCGTGTCACTTTATGAAGGAAGACTATTTCACAACATTTTGTAGCATAATCCTATCTTCTCACAATCTGGTTGAAATTACAAAGGAAATGATTCAAGAACTCACAAAACATTTAATTCATATTCAACATGACCATCGTTTAAATACAAGAAGCTACTTTTCTACCATGTTGTTAATGATTTTGTAACATTTCTGTAAGAAAAATAGTTTTTAATATTATTTCCCAGATCATGTTATGAGAGAATTAACTAAGTTAATTAATGAAAAGACAGAGAGATAAATTCTTTTTCACTATTTCAAGATTTTTTCTCTCCCATACTTTAACTTCTAGAGAGAAGTTCAGGTTTGAGTTTGGGTTTCTTTCTCTCCTTCAATATTTTCTCTCTCCTTATACTACCTCTCTCTACATACTCAAAGTTTTAGAGAGAAATACAAGTTTGGGTTGCCTTCTCTCACTCAAGATCTTCTCTCTCCATGTACTAAAATCCTCTCTCACTACGTACTCCAACTTTTTAACCTAATCCTAACTCAGTTTCCAACCCAAACTCCAGCTTTAAAAAAACCACTAGATGGAAATCAAATTCATAGATATAATCTAGAAGCCTAGTTTTATCTATAGGGAAGTGCCAAATGATTCTTTGAGCAACAATGAACAGGAGATTTTAAAGCTGACCTCCTTCAATCTAAGTGACATATCCTACATGCTCGTGCAATGGATTCAAATATCTATTCTATTATTTTCTTATTCTGGTGGGAAAATGAATAATAGAGGGATCTAGGGAAACATTAAGGACTTCTTTGCTACACTATGGCTCAGCTTCATCTCATGGCTGCCTTCCTAGACATTTTAAATCACATGTTTTACCAGCAGCCCCTCACATTGATTTTCCAACTTCTTTCAGTTTCAATTACAACATCTTCATTAATATATGCATACAGTTTGAAGAGAATTGTTGACAAAATATTCAGATGTGAAAATAAAGTGTAGAGCATAGACATGGCATATAATTTGTTTGGGAACTATAACTTACCTCTCCTATTGTGACATGCTAATAGAAGCACGAAGTAGCATGAACTTTTCTTAGCACGTTGGCATTAATATGGTGTTGCTTGCACAAAGCAAGGCAAGTGAAATATTTTATTAAAAACCCTCCTCATATATCTGCAAGTTTGACATTCCATAAGAAAGCCATGGTAGTTGTTTGGCATTGCACCTAGTGTGCAGATTCAAAGGAGTAATTGCAACCCACAACATTTCATGATATGATGGACAAGGCATGTGAGCTATTAAATAAATTTTTTTCAAGTCAATAAAGTTGCAGGCAAGGAAAGTTAGGAGCATAGGAAGTTTTCAAATGTTTGAGAAAATGTCTTCATTCATCCTGCACGTGGTAAGAAAGGAACTCTGATGCTTAGTGTGGATGTGAACTATTTTGGAAGAAACACAAGAGGATGTTATCCAAAATTGCATTTTTAGAAATTATGAATTCCTTTCAAAGAATTATATATTATATTTACCCAATTATTTTTAATGTTTTCATCTAACATATTTATGCTCCTAATATATCTTTGAATAATTCTTCTAGATATTTCTAGTAAATCAAAAATGCATGTACTTGTTTTCCTATGTCAACTTACTACTAGATATTATAGTAATCAATGCTCTACATAGAGTGCTTAAATTGCATCCTCAAGTTGTGTTGTCAATTTTGTTATATGTAGTTTATAAATTCTTAACTATTGTTTTATTAACATTATGGGCATAGTTTTTCCTACTATCATCACCCCGCAACTCAAAAAAATGACTCATTTGATTTCTCCTAAGTAACTTGATGAATAGTTATGCCTATCTAAATATATTTAAATTTTAGAAGATACATCTGATATTATTTTGCAATAATTTTTAATAGTATTCTCAAATACCATATACGAAGATGGAATTTGACTAAAATTTAGATCCTTATCCATATCCATAAAATTTCCAATTCCAAATAATATGTTTCTATGTTAAGAACTACTATTTTGTTCCTTTTCTTGAATGCCATCCTCTTCATTCACTTCAATAGGTTGGTTTTGATTATGTTTTGTATGACCTTTTATTTTTTCATCCCTTATTCTATCATATTTCCTTGATCTAGCAATTTGTAATGGACACCCTAGAAATGCCCAAGAATTGAACCAACCACTGATAAATATTTTAATGTTTTTGCATAGATTTTGAAACCAAATAACATGAACAAGAAGGGATTTATGCAAACTAAAGATTGAACTACTACTGAAATAATAATAGTTTTCAAACTAATTAAATTAAACATATAGCAAACTCACTAATTACTCTAGCATTATAACATGAAATTCTAATAATGACTTCCCATCTTGCTACTATAGTAATATGAATAGTGCCACACTATAGTAGTAAAATAATTCCTTTAATCAATCCAAGACCCTCATAAAATCATCCCTCCACAATGGCATAATTATTAGACAAGGAGTGAGAATGATATGTACAAACACCCAATCTGCTTGTAGCTAGAAATGCGCCTAGGCTACCTGTTAATGAAACTAATAGAATGAATTCCAAAGACCAAACCCTAAGGGAATGATGTCTAGAATTTCACAAGAGAGGATAGACATCCTCTAATGCCCAAAATAGATCTATAACTCACACATATTTTTTTTCTCATATCTAACCTGCCTAACAATAGCCACAAGCTCTACTTTTATTCCTACTTCATAGGTTCGATCACATTTCACAAGAAATGTGGGACAAATAAAATGAAATAAAATAAAATAAAAGGCTAATGGTCACATAACTAGACAACTACTAAAGTGGGGAGATTATAGTCTGCCCTCCTTGCAATTGCTTGTCCTTAAGCAATCTTAGTCCTATTTGTTGTAACACTTTCTCACTCTCCCAAGTAGCATTTTCCTCTAGTAACTCTCTCCATCTAACTAAATATTCTTTAATCACCGTATTCCATAGAGTCCACTCCCTTGTATCTAGAATAGACTCATGAATCAATATGAGCTTCCCCTCCTTGTCTAATGGTGGTAAATCTGTAGAAGGCACAACTCTCTATCCAATGGCTTTCTTAATCCTAGACACATGAAACACATTATGCACTCAACTACCCTCTAGAAACTCAATCTTGCAGGCAACCTCACCCAACTTGTGAATCACTCTATAGGGACCATAAAACCTAGGCTTCACTTTCTGTACTTTTTTCTTCTTGAGTGATGACTATCTATATGGTTGTAACCTCAACTAAACCATATCCCCAACCTCAAAGTTGTGCTCTACCTAGTACTCATCAACATACAATTTTTGCTAATTTTGGGCTTATTGTATATTCTCCTTGAGTACTCTCAAAACATCCTGACTATCCCACAAGAATTGTTTTCACTTTGGGCACTCTATTATCCCCCAAAACTAGATCCATGAAACTAGGTGCTTCATAACCATACAGTGCCACAAATGGAGTCATCTTGATGGACATATGATAAGTGGTGTTATAAAAATACTCTCCCATATGTAGCCATTTGACCCAAGCCCTCTATTATGTAGTCACATAGTTCCTTAGATATCCTTCCACCCATTTATTCACAATCTCTATCCACCCATCTATCTGTAGAAGATAACTAGTGCTAGGTGTAAGATCCATACCACACAACCCAAATAATTCTTGCCAAAAAGAACTCATAAATTTACTATCCCAAATACTAACAATGAAACTAGGGAGCCTGTATAACTTGAATATCTCTGTGAAGAAAAGATTGACCACTTGTGCTACTGTGTAGGTGGATGGAATAACAAAGAAGTGTGAAAACTTCATTAGCCAATACTCGTGGTAACCTAGTTATGAAGTCCATAGAAATACTTTCCAATTTCCTATCTAGAATGGCTAAAGGTTGTAACAACCATGCATGATATGTGTGCTCTCCCTTATTTTACTAACAAACTACACACTCCCTAGTGTGCTTCTAAAAATCATCCTTGAGCCCTTTCCATGTGAACTTCTTATGGATCTTCTTGCAGGTCTTAAAGGCCCCTAGATGTCTAGTTGTAGGTACATTATGAAATTCTTTTAGTATTACCTCCCTAAACTATGATGAAGGAATCAAATAAATCCTACCCTAGAACTTAATCAATTTTTCCACCACCCCATAATGATCATCTTGTATGGTTCTTGCAATCACTTTAGAAGCCCAAGTGTCCCTTGCATACTCTATAGTAATCCTATTTCTCTAATCTTTGGTAATCTTAGCTAGAGCACAAATATGAGGTCTCCAAGATAAAGCATCTTCTACCACATTATTCTTACTTTTGAAAAACTCAATGTCAAAGTCATAGGGCTACAACTTATTAATCCACCTTTGTTTTCTATCATTACAATCACACTGGCTTATGAAGTCTTTGATGCTATTATGATCAGTTTTGATAACAAACTTCCCCCAACTAGGTAGAATTGAAACTTGGCCAATGCATGCATAATAGCCAAGATCTCTCGATCGTAGATGGAATAGGTCATCTCCATTCCACAAATCTTCCTACTCCCAAAAGTAATGCGATGCTTCTCTTGCATCAAGACTACTGCAATCTCATCACCTTATCCATCACAATGAAGCTCAAATGGCTTCGTGAAGTCTAGTAGAGTTAATATTGGACATGATGACATTACCTTCTTGAAATGATCAAGGCATCTCTGAGTTTCCCCTATCCATGCGAAGGTCCCTTTCCCGGTAAGGTTTGTCAATGGTGCGGTGGTCTATGAAAATCCCTTAACAAATCTAATATAAAACCCACAGAGACCAAAGAACCCCTTAAATTGTGTAAGATTCATAGGAGTAGGCCAATCAACAATAGCCCTAATCTTTTCAGGATCTACCCAAAATCCATTTGCACTGATGATGTGCCCAAGCTATAGTAACTCAATCAACCCAAACTCAAAGTGACCATAGTGACATTGAAAAGTTGTCTTCTCAATGTCCTCCTCCCTCATCCTGATCTAATGATACCCTAACTATAAATCAATCTTTGTAAAAAAGCATGCACCATGAAACTCATTAATCAGCTCATCTATCCATGGGATGGGATATCTATTCTTAATGGTCTTCTTATTTAATGCCCTATAATTGATGCACATGCGTACCATCCCATCCTTCTTCTTTACCAACACTACTGCTGAAGCAAAGGGGCTCTTACTAGGCCTAATATGCCCCATCTCCAACAAATTCTTAATCTCCTTTTCTATTTCATCCTTGTGTTTCTTAGGGTGACAAAAGGGAGTAATCATAATTGGTTTGGCTCCCTCCTCAAGTTCAATAACATGCTACATCCCTTTGCAAGGAGGAACCCCATGCAAAATCTCACCAAAAAATTTAGCATGCATATCAATTATCTCCTAGATATCTATTGGATGACTCTTCACTGGTAGTTCTTGTGAGGCTGGCATAGTAAAACATTTTGTCACCCATTCTATATCATCATACTAAAATAGTTTATTCATTTTCCTCAAGGAGATTACTCTACAACTTCCATTTGAAAGTCCTTTAAGTACAATAGTCTTGCTCTCATGCTAAAACCTCATCTTCAATTTTTCTAGGTTGAGTCTGAACTCGACTAGTGAGGCCATCCATGTCATGCTAAGGATGACATCATAGTCTCCCATGACTATTACATAGAACTCATCCTCCAACTCATAGCTATCTCCAAACTTGATGTGAAGATTAGATATCTTCAAAGTGCATAATAATTTGTCACCATTAGATCAAGGAATTCAAGTACAAGCACAACAATAGACTAAAAGAGTATGATCAGAATAACAATAAATATTTAATTCAATGTATAAGTACACTAGGAGTGGCTGTATATAAAAGCCTTTAGAATGCCTCTAGAATGCCTAGGAATTAGCATACTGATAATTTCTACAACCAGGCATATGTCCACCAGAAGTGGATTATCCTTCATTAAGCACAGGAGTAAGTGTGATGATGAGAAGATAAGCCTACAAAGGTGTAGTACACAAATTTATGTTGTAGACACCATGTGCCGAATTAGAGTTTCTTACTTTAGTGTTGTCAACATGACAACTCATAAGAGTATGCAAACTCCTAAGTGTCTCACCTAAAAAATAATAAAATAATGTATTAACCTAGGTAAACTTAAGTAAAGTGTAATAAGTAAGCACTATTTACACCAACACCCCCCATTAAGTGCAACTTAGGGAAATGCACTTAAGCTTACAAAAATTAGGATGAAATGCAAAATGGGTCCCAGCTGTAGACACCTAAAAACCTTTAGAAAATAAAGTATTTTTATTTTTTGAGAAATTCTTGATGACATCATCATTTATTAATTAATTATTTACTTAATTAATTAATTTATTTTTATGCCATTAAATCCCTTTATCTTAATTAAAAATATTTAATTAAGGAATCCCTTCCAAAAATGTTTAAATCTTATTTAAACATTATTCCTTATTTATTAATTATTTAATTAATAAATTGACCAAAAAATTCAAAATAAATTAAAAAATTATTTTTTGCCCAAAACTTGGCCAATTTTCTTAAGACCACTAATCTCTTCCAAAATCTTCTAATCCTTCTTTAATTTTCATTAAAGGCTAATCTCATCATTTCCTACCCCTAATCCCAACTCAAAATATTTAATTAAGATTAAATAATAATCCTCATGTTTATTAAAAAAGTTTTAATAAATATCTCCTCAACCCAAACCCTTGAAATAAATAAAACTTTATTTATTTTCTAAAAATCTAATTTATCCTCATCCTAAGAAGTTCTAGACTCTTCTAGAAAGTCTTCATCCTCATCCTAAGAAATTCTAGACTATTCTAGAAAGTCTTTATCCTCATCCAAAGTCTAGACTCTTCTAGAAGATTTCTTTAAACCTAATCCTAATCCCTTCCTAACCTTGTCACATTCCCTAAACATGGGTTAAAACTTACTAACCCAAGCCAAAGTTAACAAATATCTCCTCCTTCACCCACCGTCATTAAATGCCATCCACTTGCCTATCCCTAAGCTAATCCTAAACCATCCTAATCCATCCTCTAATCATTTTCACAATCCTAAGCAAGCTTAAAACCTTCCTAATCAAGCCCAATTTGAAATTCCACTCATCTCCCTCAAAATATCCCAGCCATAAAACTTTATGAAGTCCACTAGGCCATAAATGACTCTTCCAAGCCCTTTTATTGCTCTTACAAGCCATTATGAGGGTCTTTATGAAGATTTTATCCCTTGAGCCTCCTTTGTTGACTCATCCTTCCCCTTTCCTCCATCCTCTCACCCTGTGACATGTGTCACCCCCTGATTGATTGTAAGGAAGCACAATCCATGTGCTCTCCTCTCATGCAATCTGAGCCCTCCATGAGCTTTTTCCCATCCTTTCATCTTAGCCCTCAATCCCTTAAGCCTCTTGCCTATAAATTGGATCCTTCCCCTTTGCAAAACAACACAATCCATGAAGTAAAGTCATAATGCCATTTTAAGAAGCCATTTTACATCAAAACCATACACTCACACCCAAATTCCAACTCCATTTGAAGCTCTTTTTGAAGCATAAAGCTTGAGAATACATCCTATCTATTTAGACAAAGCTACTCAACAAGAGAGCTTCTCATTGAGAGAGCCCATTAATGGCTCATTATTCTCAATTGAGAGCTCATCTTAGTCTATCTTGAAGTTTATGAATTTTGTTTTAGTTTGTAGAAGCTTTATTTAAATTTTGTTTATATTAGCATACTAACATTGCTCATATACATTTTGGCACGCCCGGTGGGACCTTGCATGGGTCATCTTGATTAGCTTTTTTAGTCAAGTTTTGTATGTCATTTGCTAATTTTTGCTAATTTTGCTTGTTTTTTTTATTAGTAGGATTGTATAAATTGGTTTTGTAGTTCCACATGAGCATGAAGAAGACAAAGGAACTCATAGTCTATCTCATAGTATTTGCAGATTTTTCAATCTTATAGGTGGACAAAGCACTTGGAATTCTTCTTCCTCTTCTTGTCTATATTCTTCTTATTCCATCTACTTCTTCTTCTTCTTCTTGTGGGAGATCTTGGCCATTTTTTTAAAGGAAGAAAAATCATACACACTTCTTTTTAGTGCTTAAAATGAACCCCCAAATCATACTTAAATCCATTAAAAAATTAAAAATTTGCAAAAAAGGAAAAAATCTTTTAACAAGTGAAACTAAACCAATCCAATCATTTTCATCCTTGCAACATCAAGGTTTTAGATGCATTCATGCAAAGTTAGGAACACTTCATTTTTGGAAATTTAAAAAGAAGTTCAAGTTTCCATTTCAAAAGGTTCAAAATCAACACTAAGTGCACACTAAAATCTAAATCAAACTCAAAGCATCAATCAAGGATAAAATGAACCTAATTTGCAAATATTTTGAAGTTCTTTTAAAAATCTCATGAAAACAAAGAGTCCTAAATGGTTGCCAAAAATTTTCCTAAAAGTTTTGTTATTTGTTCCAAACAAATGTCTTGTTGCAAAATCTTGAATGTTTCTTAGGTTTTTCATGCATCAAAACAATCTAGGAATATCATTTTTGTGCTTAAAATATGCAAACTAGAACACAAAATCTTGAATGAAAATGAAAGTCCAAAGAGTCATTTTCACTTTTGAGTCCAAAACAATCTTGAATGACCTAAGGTTAAAACAAAGCACTTCAAAGTTTTTAAAGCAACACACAAAATCTCAATCTTGAATGCTCAAAGGAAAAAACTTGAATTTTTAATCACTTTTCTTTGAATGCATGTTGCTAAAATCACTCTTGAGTGCCATGGATTAAAATCAAGTTTGTTTATTTTATGAATGCATGATTAAAACAACAAATCCAATCTTGAATGCCATAGATCAAATAATCATCTTTTGGGGCATAAAAAAAATCCACATTTTTGAAATCTTCTAAGTTATAAAAACTAATAAAGACGCTTTTAGTAAGTTTGTAGTTGGACTCACCCTCTTTAATCACCCATCAATTAAACCATTGGTTGCAATCTCAGCGCCATCTATGGGGATGGGTCCACCTAAGAGGGTGTTAAGTGCTCCACTTAAATCAAACTCCACTCACTTGGGTTTTTAGTGGTTTTTCTAAGTTAGAAAATTCCTTGAATGCGCATTAATCTTGCTCACACTTCATTTGGGCATAAAAATTGGACAAATCTTGACATGGAGTGCCTCTGGGCGTGCGTTTGGCAATCGAGTTTCACACATCTTTATTTTGGGCTTAAAAAAAATTTACACTCAATCTTGAATGCCTAACAATCAATGAACATTGCATGGTTTGGACGCATTTTCAATGACGCTTGCATTTCTTATGTTGACGATCTCTCAACTTTCATTATGCTAATGATGCTATCAAATTGGAATGAACATTGTATGCCATAATCACAAGTGTCTTCAATCATATCTTACAAAATCTAAATCATCAATTGGAATAAGTGTGTGTCTTTTAAAGCCCAAGATCATGTATGTGGTCTTGTTTTACACTTTTTAGGAGGCCTACTTGGGGATTTCATCACCCCTTGGGACAACCTCAACTCCAGCATTCCGGTGGACTATAAAAATCGGGAGGTGAATCCAAAGACATCTCTCTTGGAATCAAGATTTTGTCACTTAGGCTAAGCCTCAAGGAACATTATACCCTTGAGAAGTGAAAGAGGAGAAGTGGGTTACCACTGCTCTCGGCTGTGTGACATATTTTTGGTTTCATCTATGGATTTGGGCCTCATGTACCTTGCGTATATCGAGGACTCCCTAGCTATAACAAATTTCATCCTTGTAGAAAGCTTCCTAGGATGTTGGTGTGTTTGACGTGCTTGCTCCAAAATTTTGTCTTCTTGTTTGTTCATAGCTTTTGAATGAATGTTTGCCAACTTTGGTCAAAATTCCAAAAAAGCAGAAATCTCCTAGCTCAAGGCATACTTAGCGTAGTCACTACCTCATCAGAAAATCATCCAAGCTCCCCTACTGCAACCGAATCTATCTAGTTCCTTGCTTCAGAACAATCCCAAATCCAAAGTCTCTCCAAATCATTCCCCCCAGCCAGCTAGCAACCCAATCCAAAATCACACCCAAGCCTTTAGAGAGTTGTTGTCATTTTGCTAGAATTTGCTATCCAATCAATCCGACCAATCAACCAATCTCACCAAGGTTATCCCTCTGACAGAGCATTGTCTAGGGCAATCCAGCTTTGTCACTTATATCCCTCATCACCTTGAGCTAAAGGTTGGGATCCACAAGTGGTCAATCTCATGTCATGCCCATAGGATCATTAGTCTATCCTCAAGTTGACACAGCCACCAGCAAATCCAGCACACAGGAAAGAAAAACTCTCACTTTTTGACAACATGCCCTTGAAGTCTTCCATCCACAGGAAAGCCAAAAATCTCCAGCCAATCCTCCTTAGGTCTGTCATATAGCTTTGAATCTCCTTAGGAAATCCTTCATCAGCCAATCCAAAATCTGCATTTAATCCAAATCCAACCATGAGCTTCCATGTTCATCCATATGCAAGACCCCATCCCCATCCGACTCATCATCAAAACATGAAATCCCAAACCTATCATGATGTGTTCGGTCGTATTGTCCTTGCTCCTGCAACCTCCTATTCCAATGATGATGAAAATCTTGTTGACTATGATGAGTATATTGAAAGCCTTAGAAACATTCCCCCAAGCATCCCCCAAAATCTACATATTCTTCCAAACTATCTAGTCATGCCATCTGATATCCTAGCTTCTCCTCCATCACCCAATCAAACAAGCTTCCAATCTTCCACCCCCATCACACTATCTATTCCTGTCAATCCATCTCCACCTCTAATACACGAGTCTCCAAGGAATCTCCTAGAGGAAATACAAGAGAAGCCGCCTCCAATAGTCGATAAGCCATGTCATCTAATCCAACCATGTGAAGTAGTCAGTGATGAAGCTTCCCCATCTATAATATCACCTCCATCTCCCATAGCTAACATCCCCATACCATCCATCAAATTTCTTAAAGTCCTTCCACTTCCCACAAGCATCAAAATCCCACCACCCATTGAATCACTCCAAATCCCATCCACATATCCTCCTCTAAGCATTATCCAAATCCCATATAATGAACCTCATGCATCCACTCCCATCCATTCCTGTCAAGATCTTGTCCAAAAGCATGTTGAAATATCCTCTGACAGAATAGTAGATCTCGCCATCCCACTTATTCCCCTACATGATCCACTTTTACCATCCCCTCCATATCTAAATCCTACCATCTTACTTACTCCATCTCAAGATCCCTTTCCCTCAGCCCACCTAACTCAAGATCCTATCCTCCCATCTCCTCTGCTTCATGATCATACATCTCCCATAATCTGTGATGATAGATCCATCAAAAAAGAACTAATTATCATATCTGAAGCTCCAACTCCTTTAGCTAGTAATGGACTCACATCTTTTGTTCCAAATAATGAACATCCTATTGAAAAAAGAAATGAAAATGTATTTCTAGATGTTGGTATCCCCGCTATTCCTACATGGTCCCAAGTCCTTCCATCTCCACCCCAAAGTTCCCATCCATCTTATTCTACATCTATTTTGGGCCCTCATCCTACTCCTTATCTCCAACCCTCCATTTTGGGTCCATATATCCCTTATCTAAATCCCACACCCTTTCCATCCATTTTGGGTCCTTACATACCTAATATGAATCCTTTATCCCCTCCATCTATTTTGGGACCCACACGTTCCCCGTTTCCATCTATTTTGGGCCCATATCCTTCCTTCCCTCCATCCATTTTGGGCAATTATATCCATCTATATCCGATGTTCAAATCTATCCTTCCATCCCCTCAAATCCACCAGCTAGATCATCAAAGGCACTCACCCTTGAATCCCTTCCAACCTTTAAACCCTATCACTCCATCAATTATCCCTCCATCTCCTGCATGCTCTTGTTCCCATCCCATGGCTAATAGAAGCATATTGGATGCCAAAATACAAAAGCATAAATCCAAAAATCCACAAAAATCCAAGTCTCAACATGTCCCTTCTAAAATACGTGTTCAAAACAAGAACCATTTAATCCCAATCAAAGAAAAATTCAAGAGGCCACAAAAGCCCAAGCTAAAAAAGTCAAAAATCATGTGGATACCCAAGATGCTCATAAAAGAAATGGATCTCAAAGAAAAATCTCAATTGGCATCCATTCATGCTACTCAAAAAGCCTCATCCATCCATCCTTCATCCAAATCACCATATAAGCATCCTTCATCACCCCAATCCACTTTTAGTCCATATACTTTTTATCCTAAATTTCCCATCCTCCATCTTCCAACTCTACTTTTAGTCCTTATCTTTCTCTTCCTCCATGTTCTCCTCAACCTCGCTCAAAACTATCTTTCCCACTACTTTATCACCTCTCAAGGTGTGTGCCAATGATGATCTTTCCATTTTCTTCATCCATTTACCCAAAAGCCTTATGTCTTTGCAGCCATTATCTGTCAAACTCCCACCCACCATTCCACTTGTTTAATCCAATCCTTTTTCATCCATCCTACCAACATCTATGAGTCAAAAATAGCTGAAGAAAGCCAAAATCATTCCAGCTAAGTCGAAAGTCAAAAAGTCAAAAAATAATAAAGAAAAATAAAGCGTCCACTGGTGAAAACTTGGCAATTCAAGCACCTTGGACAAGTACCATGATGAAAACTTGGCAAACAAGCGTCATGCGTAATCTCGCCATCCCCAACTTAGCCTATCACCCTCATGCTTTTGGTCATCTCTTGACATCCAACTCCATCTTCCAATCTATCCACCTATCCTCCACCCTCCATCTTCCATCTCACACCATCCACTTATCTCCTGTAGCTTCAGCCAGCCATCCTAGTTATCATCCATTTCCCTAGCCCCTTCAGCTTTTTCCATCCTAGCTTCAATCCTATCACATCCATCATAAGACCTCCTTCCACATGTTATCTTCTGATTGGGGGCACTATATTCCTTGGAGATCTTGTCTTGTCCATCCTCCCTTGTCATTGGTATCTAGCTCTAGGCTATCCTCATGCAAACCCAATGTCATCTCTTTATATCCATCATAATCCTAGCTATCTACCATCCTATCTAGCCATCTCATCCTGCTCCTCTAGCTATCCTTGGTCACAAAATCTCTCATCATCATTGGATGCATCCTACCAAATCCATATCTTTCGCTATCACCCCACCCTTAGCTTTCGCATCTTGCACAACATCGAACCATCCTGCTATCCTATCATCCTGAGCTTTTGCCTGCTTGTAACTATCTTGGTCAGCTTTAGCTTGTAAATATCTTGGTCTGTCAGCTTGTACATCCTCTTTAGCTTAGTACCATTGTATCTATCTAGCTTTTGTGTTAGTTCTTCCTTGATCAACATCTTGCACCCATCGCACAACCCTTGGTTAGCTATCCCAATGCATCCTTTAGCTAGATCTCCTGTCACCAAAGTGTTATCCTTCTTAGTTCAGCTTGCCAGACGCATCACTCATCCAGATCCACCAGCTTAGGTGCTCTTCGATAGATCCTTGTAGGATATAGCTTTCCTCATTTCTGATCTTGGTCCATTAGTACCTCGTCCTACCCATCTCATTGGCAAACGGTTCTCTTTTGGATTTTCGCTTTCTTTTGATTAGGACTCTTCCCTGTTGGGTCTTGAAATATCTTTTCCAAGCAATCTCCTTGTTCCCTCCTCAAGGTTGCCACGATCTTCCATATCATGGTATACTATGAATGGGGCAATCTGAGCATAAGGTCTTGATCAAGTCTTTCATTTGTTTTTGTTTTCTGCTTGTGGGTTACCCAGTGTCAGTTCCACGCTGCTTCGTTTAGGAATCATGTGTGATGCTGGGGCAATCCTTGCGTGTTTGTTTTGAGTCAGTTTTTCAGTCCTCTGAACAGTTGGTGAAAAGGCCTTGATGTTCTTGGTAACCTTGTCAATTAACCAACAGTCCTATAAAAAATCTAGTGCTCAACTACCTGGTGGTATTTCTCTTTGAAGTATCCCCTTGCTCAAAAAAAAGCTTCAATGGTTTCCCTTCATCTCCATTATCCCCCATCAATATCTAGCATCTGTCTCTCCTACCCCAACTTATGCATTAGTATCTCTTTGAATCACTCCTCACCTTTAGCTTTAGGGATCCACAATCCTAGTCTTAGGGATCCACCAATCCAAATCAATCCACCAAGCCTCATCTTTCGAGATCCACAATCCTAGTCCTAGGGATCTCCGAAACCCATCTTCTGTCAATCTGACTCTTTGAAATCCTGTTGCATCAGCTTTTTAATCCCCTCATCCATCTCCCCATCTTGGATTCCTTTTATAGTGCTCTGCTCCTTCATCCTCTGTAATCCCTGAGAACTTAAGCTTGCTTCCTCTTGTGCCTCTAATTCTCCCTTTATCATTCTCCCGTAGTGAGAGTTTGAGCTAGCTAAACCTCTTCTCTTAAGCCAATCTGAGTCTTCTTGCTCATCTCAAATTCTTGTACTTTTCAAGAAGTCGTCGAGCCTCACTTTCTCTCTCCACCACCTTCTTGATGGGGCATCTTGTAGTCCATTCTCTCCTCTTCTGCTCTAGCCTTGGGCATCTTATTTTCTTATCTTTTATGCCATGCCACTGGCAGCATCACATCAAAGAGGGGCAAAATGTAGACACCTAAAAACTTTTAGAAAATAAAGTATTTTTATTTTCTGAAAAATTCCTGATGACATCATCATTTATTAATTAGTTATTTACTTAATTAAGTAATTTATTTTTATGCCATTAAATCCCCTTATCTTAATTAAAAATATTTAATTAAAGAATCCCTCCCAAAAATGTTTAAATCTTATTTAAACATTATTTCCTTATTTATTACTTATTTAATTAATAAATTGACCAAAAAACTCAAAATAAATAAAAAAATTATTTTTTGCCCAAAACTTGGCCAATTTTCTTAAGACCACTAACCTCTTCCAAAATCTTCTAATCCTTCTTTAATTTTGATTAAAGGTAATCCCATCATTTCCTACCCCTAATCCCAACTCAAAATATTTAATTAAGATTAAATATTAATCCTCATGTTTATTAAAAAAGTTTTGATAAATATCTGCTCAACCCAAACCCTTGAAATAAATAAAACTTTATTTATTTCCTAAAAATCTGATTTATTCTCATCCTAAGAAGTTCTAGACTCTTCTAGAAATTCTTCATCCTCATCCTAGGAAATTCTAGACTATTCTAGAAAGTCTTTATCCTCATCCAAAGTCTAGACTCTTCTAGAAGATGTCTTTAAACCTAATCCTAATCCCTTCCTAACCTTGTCACATTCCCTAAACATGGGTTAAAACTTACTAACCCAAGCCAAAGTTAACAAATATCTCCTCCTTCACCCACCCTCATTAAATGCCATCCACTTGCCTATCCCTAAGCTAATCCTAAACCATCCTAATCCATCCTCTAATCATTTGCACAATCCTAAGCAAGCTTAAAACCTTCCTAATCAAGCCCAATTCGAAATTCCTCTCATCTCCCTCAAAATATCCCAACCATAAAACTTTATGAAGCCCACTAGGCCATAAATGACTTTTCCAAGCCCTTTTATTTCTCTTACAAGCCATTATGAGGGTCTTTATGAAGATTTTATCCCTTGAGCCTCCTTTGTTGTCTCATCCTTCCCCTTTCCTCCATCCTCTCACCCTGTGACATGTGTCACTCCCTAATTGGTTGTAAGGAAGCACAATCCATGTGCTCTCCTCTCATGCAATCTGAGCCCTCCATGAGCTTTTTTCCATCCTTGCATCTTAGCCCTCAATACCTCAAGCCTCTTGCCTATAAATTGGATCCTTCCCCTTTGCAAAACAACACAATCCATGAAGTAAATTCATAATGCCATTTTAAGAAGCCATTTTACATCAAAACCATACACTCACACCCAAATTCCAACTCCATTTGAAGCCCTTTTTGAAGCATAAAGCTTGAGCATAAATCCTATCTATTTACACAAAGCTACTCAACAAGAGAGCTTCTCATTGAGAGATCCCATTAATGGCTCATTATTCTCAATTGAGAGCTCATCTTAGTCTATCTTGAAGTTTATGAATTTTTTTTAGTTTGGAGAAGCTTTATTTAAATTTGGTTTCTATTAGCATACTAACATTGCTCATATACACCAACTACTAGGCCATGTTAGGTACCCATGTACATAATGAAATATAATCTCTCATAAAATGAAGAAAGAGGAAAAACCTCATGGGAAAAGCCCTCTCCCAAAAAGAGAGATGAAGAAACAAGATGCATGGATGGATGGAGTAATCAAGACCCTCTCATTACAACATACATCAAGTATATACAAAAATGAAGTATGAGAAGGAGAAAACCCAATAAGAGGAAAAAGTACCCCCCTTCCCCCACCCACCCACCCACCCAAAAGAGAGAAGAAGAAGAGAGATAAGATAGTCCCCCACCCCCCCAATGTAAAGTGTTGATGAGTGATAGCTACTCCAAGGTAGAAGATGGTCCATGAGTGTTGTATAATGTTCCTCCTCTTTGGAATAAACAATGGCAAAGGTATAAGTGAGATGCTTCCCTTGTGTGTAGAAAGAATACCAATGATGAATGATGTCTTTGAAACCTACTTAATTGTCCCTATGACGATGCTGATAGTCGCCCCTTCCAATAGTACTGAAAAGAGGAAGTGCAGATCTAGCAAGGATGAATGTAGAACCTATCCCAAAGAACCAACTATCTCCTCAAATGATAAAGAGACCTCCTACAATTTCTATACATAAGGATCCATAATCATATCAACCTATGAAGATTGATCATGTAGAGATTGGACAGGAGGGTCAAAGTGAGCCCTCATGACAATTGAAGAAGATTTTGCTTCATCAAAGAGAAGATGTAAATCATTAAAGATGTCTCCCAAATTTGCTATGTGTGACTTCACAAACAAATCCGAAATATTTATCAAGAAGTCATCCATTGATGCTAGAAGTGGAAGGCAAGGTGGACCTTGTTGTGCTGAAGTACATGAACCTATCACTATGGCAATGGATGAAGTATTTTCCTCAACAAAGAGAAGAAAAATATCATTGATAATGTCTCTCACAGCTTCAATGTGAGACTCCATGAATAGACTTGCAATATTTGGAAGGAATTTGTCCCATGAAGTTGAAGTAGGAAGACATAGGGTTTCTTGCTGCATTGAATCAGAAGCATCTATGTCTAGAACTAGATTATTAGTAGTAACAGGAGCATTAGAAGGTGAGATCTCAATTGGAGTTGTAGGGACCATGACTAGAGTGACTGGTGATAGAAATTCCTCTAGAAATGGAGGAACTGTTGGATCTCCAAATGCTTCCCAAAGGGCCATCTAAATATCATGAGAAAAACTTGCCATTCTAAGAGGAGAAAGACATTCCTTACTCGTACTATTATACAAAAAGAAAAGAAGTTTAGTAATATATGTCCAATTAGGATTTGGTGACAACATTTTTGAATAGAGATAAGAAAGGACTTCTTGATGTTCTCTTAGATGATCAAGTATTAATGCCCTCCATCTGTGATAGTTTTGTATTGTCAACTTTAGTCTAACACCAAACTGACATATGTGACAAGACTCCATGAGATCAATCAATTAACCCCCCCAAGATGCAAAAAATCAATCAACCCCCCTAATGTATGATTTGGGCACTTTATAGGCAGTGCATGTACAATAGGCCACTTGTCAAAATGTACAAGGTGGACTTCTAATTTTGCTAGTTACAACTACCTTTTAAGGCCTAAATATGGCACTAAGCATTGTAGCTTAGATGTACAACAATTGTGAAAAGTAATCAAAGTAATACAATCTAGAGAAGGCCCTAAGTCTGAAAGTGATATCTTTGTCCACATAACCCTATAATTTGATTGCAGATCTGGAAAGTAGATGAGAAATTAAGCACTTTCAAAAAAATGGAACCTATTTTTGAGTCCAGATGAGCCTGTACTAAGCATTTGAAGTTACAAAAATTGAGATTTGTGATTTGCAAAAATATTCCTAAACAACAAGCTCAAACATCCTACACCAATGTGTAGATCATGAAATTCTACCCTAAAACAAAACAAAAATTGCTTGCAAAAAGGAGTCTGTATGAGGGAGATATCATAGTTTGAAAATCACCTCTGTAATTATTTTTCTTGAATCACCGTCATCGCACCTTCAAAAATTAGATGACTCTAGATTTTTCCTTAGATGTCCAATTTGGATGAAACAAAATCCAATTTGGGGGGTTTTTTGACCTTCTAAATGTGATTCAAATATCTGGTTTGCACTAACAAGCTCCAAGCTTCACCTACAAAAAAAATCTCCTACTAGCCTGATGGCCAAAAATTTTATGGACAAAATATGTAGATCCAAAAAATAATGCAAAGAAATTGCAGAGACTAAAATAATAAAATATGCAGATCTAAAAATTAAATTTAGAGATTTGAAATGATCATACCAAATCGGCAAATCAGCCCCTCAGGTGCCTATTTGTAAAAAAAAATTTGCCTTAAATTTGAGTATGGCCCAACATAGGTAAATTTACAATCCACTTTCACTAAATCAACATTTCAGACACAATGGCGAGGTCTACTTTGGCTCTAGATGCTCCCAATGATAGTGATATTGTGGATTTGGGTCAAGCTATTAAAGCAATAAGATAGTCTCAAATGGCTATGTGAAGAGAAATTCTCCAAGCTCTAATACTATGTAAGAATTTGGTATAGCTACAATAGAAAATAAGAATTTGCCTTAGGGCAAAATCATCCAACATTAAGGAACTCAAGCACAAGCACAATAGTAGACCAACAAAGTATGATCAGAATAAAAATGTGTATTCAATTCAATGTATAAGTACACTAAGAGTGCCTATATATGAAGGCCTCTAGAATGCTTCTAGAATGCCTTGGAATCAACATACTGATAAGTCCTACAACTAGGCACATGTCCACAAAGGATAAGCCTCCAAAGGTGTAGCATGCAAATTTATGTTGTAAGTGTGATGATGAGAGGATAAGCCTACAAAGGTGTAGCATGCAAATTTATGTTGTAGAAACTATGTGCTAAAATAGGAGTGCAAATAACTATGTTGTTTATATGACAACTCAATTAATTATGTAAACTCTAGTGTTGTAGACACCATGTGCTGAATTAGAGTATGCAAACTCCTAAGTGTCTCACCTAAAAAATAATAAAATAATGCATTGACCTAAGTAAACTTAAGTAAAGTGTAATAAGTAAATACTATTTACATCAGCAATTATTTACATCTCCAATCCCAACTCTGACATAACATCTACATAACTTAGCATAAATGTCATCCCAAAATTTAGAATTTGAAAATAGGTGGCAATTCTGAAGCCTAATCGTGGTAACTTCACCCTTTCTCAAATTATTTAAAAAATAATACCCACCCACCCAAAAGGTGGTCATGACAATAATGACCCAAAAGGGTCCCATTTATAACATTGATACAATGACATCATGAGATGTTAAATAATTTTTTTTCCCCAAGGGATTATATATGAGCTAATGTCATGAGCCCAAATTTGAGGATATATGAATATTTGAATAACATATTAGACAATGATAATAATTAAGAATAATAATAAATATATAATAATAAATATTATAATTACATTATGAAACTAAAAAAGATTATAAGGTATTCAGATTTGAATATATATGATATTAATAACTAATGATAATAAGAAATCAATTAATAGACTAATCAATATAATATATAATAATAATACAATAATTAATTTAAGTGATAACACAATATGATATTATATTTACATAACATATATTTAATATGTTATAATAGAATATAATAATTAAAAAGATATTAATTATAAATAATATCCAATAACAATAATAATTTTATAATGGGATAACACATATCCAAGTATAATATTATAATATATCATTATGATATATTACTTCAAATATGAGAAGTAAATATTATCGTTAATATATAAAGAGCAAAACATATTATAATACTAAGAATAATGATATTACTAGTATTATAATTAATATAATATATGCTCAATGCTCAAGTCTAAACCCAAGCCAACACTTTATGCATTAAGCGCACGCAGGGGTGGCATCACCAAGGGTCACATCGCCCCATGCACTTATTTAAGGATGTGGGTATTAACAAAGAGGAGGAGGAAAAAGAAGAAGACATCAAATGATATTCAAAAGGCTTTCACCGAATACGTATTTTGGGTCAATGCAAGAAGTTGGGTCTCACTTTTGGCCAAAAAGGTGAAGTGTTTTTCCTGTTTTTGAAATTTTTTGTCAATTGATGTCAAAATTTGAGGTATTTAGAGATTGAATATTGAAAAACTCCAAAAATAAAATTTTTAGTGTCCGGAATCTAGTTTTTGAATATGTAATTTATTTGTGCACCCATATGATATATTATTTTTTTAGTATGGATCTTTAAAAACCACTTTTTCAAAATGTCTGTTTCAGGACCATACCATGCTCGTGTATGGACACCATAATTTGACACAAATAAATGAATTTTTGCAAATCCTTTTAAAGGGAGTTACCTAATACACCTAATATTGATGAAAATATTTTTTCTTAATTTTTAATTGAATAATTTTATTTTTATTAATTATTAATTGGCTATAAATGTAAATTTTAAAACCTCTCGTGTACGGACGACATAATTTGATCAAAATCTCACTTTTTTCAATTTTTTTTTTTAAACATCAAAAGAAATGTATGTAGATTGATGCCATATAAATTAATTTAACAAAAATTATAAAATAAAAAAGTTATTAAAGTTTTAGTGAATGTCACTTTTTAACGTTTAGAAGATAGTTTTGATTAATAAATAATGGAAAAATAGAAAATAAAGTAATAACACTATAAAATTTTACATTTTTGAAATCAGAACAGCAAGACCTATAATGAGTTTTTGTCTCGTCAAAAAATTCAATAGGAATGACTATAAAAAAATTATGACAATATCAAAAATTGTCGATTAAATGCCTTAGAAAAAAAAAGGAGTACAAAGGCATGGCTTGGTGGGACCAACCCTATGCCATGCCTTTCCCCAAGGCAAAACCCCATGCAAAAGTCAGGAGTCATGACAAATTCCCACTCATGTCTCATGAATCGGGCACCCGATTTGTAATTCATAAATCGGGTGCCCGATTTCTTTAAACTGTTATACTAACTTTTTAAAAATCGGGTACTCGATTTGTAAACGGGTACCCGAGTTTTAAAAAATCGGGTGCCCGATTTCTTTAAACTGTTATACTAACTTTTTTAAAATCGGGCACTCGATTTTTTAAAAATCGGGTACTCGATTTGTAAACGGGTACCCGAGTTTTAAAAAATCGGGTATCTGTTTCTGATGTACCCATTGGGTCCCAAAAGCTACCCACCGACCTAATTTCAATGATTGAAATGATTGAACAATAGTTTTGACCTGCAACACCGAATTTTGTCACACTTATTCTATTTTCTTGTCCTCTTATACAATTTGCAAGCTACTGATTCAAATTCAAAACTGGTGCAAACATGGGATCAAAACAACGAAAAAAGAAGAAAGAAAGAGTTTTGACAGATGAGGAGATTGCAGCAAATAAAAAGAATGAAGCACAACGTCAACGAGAGAGAAGATAGAGAATTAGAGACTTGAACAATGTTTCAAAGGAGAAAGACATTGAAGTTACCACAATGGATGAAGAAGTCAAAGAAGAGAACCCAATACAAAAAAATTCAGGTGCACATTCTAATTATGCATTTAATACAGGTGTGTCTCCAAACCCTTGAATTTTCTCTCATGATGAAATTGGTAATTTTTTAGAAGTAGGTTACGATTTAAATTATTTAGATTTTCTTCATGAGAAGCAATTGTAAAGTAGTAAATTCAAATGATATTCATGATTTAGAAAATTTGAAAATGATATTCAAATCCCAAATAATAGTGAAAATAGTAAAGTGTCTGAAAATAAAAATTGCATGAATGTAGACATAGAAACACCAACTACTGAACAAACATGTCAGGATGATAGTAAAGTGTTTGAACATAATTTTCATATTCCTAATGATGTTTTAGATAATCTTGAGGGATTGGTTTCATGGCTCGACAAATTAGGACACATGCTAATAGATTGTATAGGCATTTTTTTTATAATAAGAAATTTGGGTTTCAATGTTAGCTAATGTTGCAACTAATTAAAATGTCTAAAATGCGAACAGTAATGAGAAGGTTCGGAATGTATGCAAAACTCAAGAATAAAAATGATTCTTTAAAACAAGTTGTATCCACTATTGCTAGTACCTTTGATGTTATCGAAAAGAGAAGTCGATCTAAAGATAAGAATGCAGCACGACGAGCAGTAACAATAGCTTTAGTTAACAAATCAACATCTGACAAAAGATTGATTACCAACATAAGTGGATATCTTAATGTGAATCGTAAGACTTTAGAAAGAGTTGTAAAGAGAAGGGTTAACTTTGAATGTGATCCAGCAAATATTTTATGGACTTCTAGTGGTAGACTCCTGAGATGTGATATGAAACTTACTAGTGAAATCAAAAGTTTGATTGAAAATTTTTGGCATAATAATACAAGAATATCACCTAATTCAAGAGATGTTCTTAAATTGAGAATTGGGTCAAAAATACGTGATCCACATCCTAAACACCTTTTGGACATGACTCAAACTGAATTGTTTAAAAAATTTGTAGATGGTAAGGTATTAAATATTACCATTAGTCAAAGATCTTTTGAAAAGTGTAAACCATGGTATGTAAGGATTAACAAGAAAAGAATCACATGTTGTTGTAAAACTCATATTCAATTTCGTTACCATTATGATGTATTTCAATATATACGTGGTACCATGCATAGTAAAGAAATGTTGCAAGAATGTGGTATAAAAATACCACCTCAAACTATAAAATATTTCATATCAAGTTTGTTTTGTAAGCCACCTAATGATCAATACTTTCATTTCAGTGCATGTCTTTCTAGTACATGTGATATGTGCGGCAATCTTTCTTTGTTAGATGAATGTTTGCATGAAAATGCTTTGACTACTTTTGGACAACAATTAGTTGAGGTAAAAAGATTCAAAACTATTGAATATCCATTGAAGGATTGGAAGTTTGGAAGAAGGTGTGATCTAGTTACAGATAAAGTTAGTTGCCATGCATTTATGGATGAGTTTAAGAGTGTGATCATACCAAAATATGTTAAAAACTCTCAATATTCTAGATGGCTTGATGGAAAATTTTGCATATGTAAGAATACATTTCCAATTGGTACTATACTTTCAGTTGTTGACTTTGTAGAGAACTACATGCTTGCACCGCAAGAAGAGGTACAACCACAATATTACAATTCAGTGCAAGTAACAATTTATGTTCATATAGTTTATAGGCATGCACTTGATAGTACAGAGGAGAATCAAAAAATATTGAGAGAGTACCATTTTTATTTAAGTGATAGTAAAATCCATTCATCTGAGTTTGTCCAATATTGTTTCAAAGTCTTTTATAATAATTTAAAAGAGAGACAAATTCAAATGACACAACATTGGATATGGTTAGATAATTGTACAGGACAATTCAAGAATGCTAGAATGTTCTATTGGTTGAGTAGGACACATAAGAAAACTAGCATCCAACATGTGTGGAGTTTTTTTCAGGCTGGACATGGTAAAGGAGAACATGATGCTGCTAGTGCATGTGTGAAGAGAGCCCTTAGTAAAGAGCAATTAAAATTTGAGGAAAGAGCTATATTCAAAAATGCACATGAGATTGTCGAATGGTGTAACAAATATTTATACACGGGATCAAGTCAAAACTCTACAACCAAACGTTTCTTCTACCTAGTTGAAGAAAATAATATCCCTTCAAGATATGATTGTGATACAATTAGTGGTTCAGCTAAATGGCATTCATTTAGGAGTTCAGATTCTAACACTTGGACTATATGGATTAGGGAGCTTGCTTGTTTTTGTCAATTTTGTCTTCCAGGTGAATGGGAAGAATGTGAGAATACAGAATGGGTTGAAGATTGGCAACAAAGATCATTAGCACCTATTGACACGCATTTTGAAGATGATATAGTAAATGAAGGCTTGAATGTTATTTTTGCATCAGAAGACTATGATCGTATTTCAGACCTCATAGAACCTAGTATGCACAATTTAATTAGAATTTTTTTCGATCTCATGCTTCAACTTATATAATTTGCATATGTACACGAGTGATTAAAGTGTTTCTATACTTTATCTTATCTTGTAGGACATGTTTATGCTGTTATTGCACCTAGTGATAATGATGAACAGACTAAGTATTGGCTAGCTAGATGTGTGGAACCTAAGAAAAAAATGACATGTCATCAAGTAGACGATGATGGTTTTGAGTATCCAATCGGGTCTGTTGTTGTAGCTGGCACCTGGCTACGTAGATACCTAGCAAGAAGAAATGGTTTGCCAGCATTTGAAGACTACCAAACCGAAAAGAAGATTTTACACTATTCTCATTTGGTTGTGGAAAAAAATATCAAATAAGAAAGGTACAAAGGGAGACCCTCCAATAAGATATTATGGACAATTTCAATGGACGAGCACGAGACAATCATAGATGCATTGGAAAAGAGAGAGGATACAGATGGTACAGTGGGATGACTACATTTAAATCAAACACATGTAAGTTTTTTAATTATTGTATTATTTTTATATATATGTACTTATATAATTTAATTACATGTATGTTTTTGTTTTCAATACCAATTTAGAGAACTTATATACCTCTTATTCAGGTCTCAATTACAATTTATGCAAATTTAAGTGTTAAAGTGGATCGAACATCAACATCTTGTGCAATTTTACATAGTAAGTACATACAAATTACACATATATATTTATGTAGTTCAGATACCTTGAATATTAATTTATGTGTTTATTAACATGTGTGTTTTTGTTTTACATTTCTATTTTATAGGACCTCATTTGAAGAGATGCATTCAACCAATTTTATGTTTCAAATGAGTTCAGTGTACTATAAATATATCATTGACATTGTCTTACATATATTGTGAAATATGTTGTACAAACTAATTCAAAAATGAGAGTTTACTTCTATTTGAAAGTTAAAGGTATGTGCACTTGATAAATTATTATAAATTAATTGTCAATTTAAGTAATGACCTCCTATTTTGTTCTATTACTTTTACATTCAAGCATGTTTAAATTAATGTTTGTTTGAAGTTTCAAATTACTATTGATTGTAATATTAAAAACAAGTGACTTGCACATGATAATTTAAAGATCATTACTCACTGTATTCATTGTATTGATTATATCTTTCATTACCAAACAACACATTATGATCACTTACATGATGTACATTGTTAGGTACGTTATCCATACATGTGTGTCTTAAGGGGACATGGGAGTCCTAATAAGTCATTATGTTTGTTATACATTATGATAGGTATTCATATGTTTACTACCACATAATAGGTCTTATTAGGTGATAATGAGTCTTACATTACCAAACAATACATTAAGATCACTTATGATACATTGTTAGGTACGTTATCAATACATTTTTTAATCGAGTAGGTCAATTTTATTTGTATGAATTATCTCAAGGCATAAATTTGATGTGATATTTATCCAATAATGCTCTATAGATAGTTAAAATTATTGTTCATCTTGCATATATACTTACAAAATGTGTCATATGTTCATGAATAAAATATGTCAAAATAAAGAAAATGGTTTGAATATACTTAAAACATGGTGAAACATAGTAATATATGTACTACATACACAAGCATGATAAGAAATCGTAAAAATATAGTACATGGTCTAACATACATCATAAATAATATATATATATATATATATATATATATATATATATATATATATATATACATCACAAAAACACAATCTATAGGTGCCAAGAAGACCTAATCTATCTGATCAAATGTCCTCTTTGCTCCACGCGAAGAGGACTCAAATGGATCATCATGTGTAATATGAGTCATCTCGTCATGTCGGACACCTTGTGAGGTAGATGTATCACCCTATGTAATAGGAGGCACGTCTCATCATGTACTTGCTTAATTGAAATGGGTCTCAAAATCTAGCTTGCAAATAAATTAAATATTCACTACATAATAAAATAAATTATACCACATGAGATGGATGTCCCTCAGTAATGGGAGGAGGCGCACTGTCAAAACTACCAAATGCAGCAGTCGTGAGGTCCTGTAATTTACAATACATACATTTTTTAAATTTGATTTTAGAGCATAATGAACTATACATTATGTACATAAATCATAATACTGACCTCAAATGATGATGTAGGTACCTCCATCTGGCTAAGTCCTGTGCTCTCAGCAACACTCGTGGTGACGTACTCCTAAAATTATGGATACATAAACGTTTAGTCAAAATTAAATATACATGAATATAATTACAAAGTACATAATTTGTACACTAAATTTTTTATACACTATAAATTAAACATGTATATATAATGTATATATCATACCTGAGTGGTAGCCAATGTCATAGATGTGTCTACAGGTATGCTAGCACAATAATCATAAGATGGAGTCGAAAATAGACTATACCGAGGCCTGTATGGATGAGTATGATATTCATGCTCCTATTCGTAAAATCAAAACACATAAAATATATATACATGTGAGTCAAAATTGTTCAGATTATAAGTTAATAATAATGTACATGCATAAAAATAATATAAATTATTTTTCTTCAGTCAAAAGTTCATACCGCATGTATTTGAGGCTGTGCCTCAGTGGTAACTGGAGTAGGACTTGTACTAACATCAGTATGTGTAGATGCAGACAATCCCTAAAAAATCAAATAAAAAGAACATATGAGCACATATTATTAGATTCAAATTTGAATGTACATTTTTACAGTGTAATTCAAAGTGCATATCGTATAAGGGACACCAACATTTGTAGGTCTCGAAAAAAGACTATACTGCCTCCTAGGAGGAACAGTGTCATCCATCCTCTGTTATTTGAAATGTACAAATTAATATAGTTAATAAAATTACCCATATATGTAGAAAGTAAATAATTATGTGCACTTTATATTTATATTGAAATTAAAATTTTACCTGCTGCTTTTGACTCTCTTCAAGCTCTCCCTGCTGCATGAGGTCAACAAACGATGACACGTCTATCTCATCACTACCATCACCATGGGCAGCGTATACATCATCATCAAAATTTTCACCCTCAGCATAATGGCCATCATGTGCTGCACCAGGATCGTTCTGGGGGCCTATGCATATGCCTCCACAGCTAGTACAAACATGTCCAAGTGGAGGACCATGTACTGCCTGCGTCCACTGTTGTACTAAATTGCCCAAAAGGGCACTCAAATGGGTTAAAGCAGATGAAATCGCATGATGATGGTGAGGAGCAGGCACAACAGGCGTAGGAAGAGGTACAAGGGGCTCAGCTCACCTGCGGTTTCTCGTTCTGTCACTCAACTTTGCCCCAGGCCTATCCTGAGGCATCCCTCTACCAATCCCCTGAAATGATTTCATATCAAAATAGTTGGGTTTCAAACCCAACTCAAACTCAGCCCATAAATTCCTAAGGAAGTACATGGGCACCTCATGATTAGCGTATGGTGGATGGTCAAACACCATCCACCACTGTTCCCAAAAATGTGCTGCTATGCGCGGATGTGTACACCACCTAATAGAACTGTGAGGCTTCTTCTCACTAATTGGTTCACCCATCTTAGGGTTTACAAAATAATGTTGAAAATTTCCTTTACCTATATGTAGGTTATAAACCTCTCTATATGATAAGCCATCAGAGTAGAATGCACGCATGCTTTCCCTCCATGATCTAAATGAATCGATGTCTAAATCAAAATGATGAATGGAGTCAACCACACCTTGCATGCTATCTGCAAGACGTAGTAGGTGAGGGGGGGGGGTGCCTCTCACGTCGAATAGCCTCTATATCACTCATGAGGTCGTTGAGGTTACACCTCATGTTCTTGCGGAGCTCATCCGCGGTGGGTGGTGGAGGTGTGGGTGGGGGTGGAGGTGGAGGTGGAGGTGGACATGGAGATGGAGGTGGCAGAGGTGGGGGTATGGGAGGGGGAGGGGGTGGTAGTGGGTCCATCAAATATAATCTGCATATATATTTAAAAAACATAAAACATAAAACACATCAAAAATACATCACCACATAATACATGTATGACAAAATTACTATTTAATAAAATTTAAATCTAAAATTTATCAACTACATCTATATAAATACGCATATCTTTATTAAAATTATATAAATTAAATTATAAATAAAGTTAAACACTTAAGTCAAATTAAACATTAAATACTAAATTTTTAAGTATTAACTCATTATGGATTATACATGTTCATGTCTCAGGATGAAACAAAGTTAAGATTATGATAAGGTTATGGTTTACAATTTTGTTATGTTAATAGTTTTCATGATGGCTAAGCTTAAGATTATTATAATGATTGTGATCCTTTAATGTTAGGGAACTTACGTAGGATTATGGTTTTAGTTACAATTATATTTACCTGTATCGGATATTTATTATGGTCCTAACATGAGAGTTAAGGTTACAATTATCTAATGAAAGCTTAGAGATAGAATTATGAATTGATTAAAAAATATTTATGATTATAGTTTGAATCCTAACTATTATCCGCTTTTTAACATAAGTAGTTTTCTATCAACAATGACACATCCAACATGAAAAAACATTACATACCAAGGACAAAGGAAAAGACAATTATGCTATATATAGAAAGGATAGAACAAACTTCAAAATTCTTAAAAAGAATCTAAAATCTATCACATGACATTATTGTTGTAAAGTAGGTCATATGAAATTCTACAAAAAGCTGTTGGCTGATCAAAAATTGTTCTTAGAAAGGTGTCAAAAATGCTCAAGTACAAATCTCAACACTTAAAATAGGCATCCCCATTAACTAAGTCACCTAGGGATGAGGGGAATTTTGGGGCTTTTGGGAATGAGGGGACAATTTTACTATATAGAAAGGATACAGAAAAATTCATGATTCTTCAAAGAATCAAAATCTAAAACTTAACTCATGCATTATTGTTGTAAACCTGGTCATATGAAGTTCTACAAAAAGTAGTTGGCTAATAAAAAATATTCTCTAGAAAGGTGTCGAAAACACGCATGTCATAGAGCACATGCTAACAATTTCTCCATTGTTGATCAAATGATAGAATTATCAGCAGAAGTTTAGATTACATTGCACACAAACAAGATGTTACAAGAAAACTGGGACAAGATAATGGCACTAATTCTAAAGGTATGTTCTGACTTCTTGTCACATTTTGGAATAACCATGTAAAATTCACCTTTGGCATTTACATTAGAAAGGGGGAAAAGATGTAAAGGTGAAAATATAAGAAGTTGCATATAATGTGTAAATTATATTGAGTATATATGTATGGGGAAGCACCATCATATTATGTACATATACAGGTATTAAGATAAACATCTCTTACAAAAGCAATTTAAGAAGATCTCAAAAATAGAGTATGGCACCAAGTTGAAAACCTTCTTGCAAACTATAAGTGTAGATCATGTTAGGTAATGAACTAATTTACATGTGAACCCTATCCCTAACCATGTATAATAATCCTAATTCTAATCATAATCCATAATTCATTACCTTATGAAGCTTTGGCTATCCATTTTATTGCCAAAGTAATCCCTTGGCTATCCACGAAATGGTCCTAATAGATTTATATGGAAGACCAAATTGATTTAAATAAAATGAGCAGGAAGAAGACAAACTTACACCCAATATTCAAGGAGAGAATATTTTAACATGTACTTGAATTCTACCAACCAAAGTGAGATAATTAGAGTTCTAGTTGTTGAGTTTTCCAAAGATTTTCTTGTTGATATAAAGACACATTTCATTTATATGTTAGGGTTTACTACAGATGGAATCCCTAGGTACCTAACCACTTAATTATGAAATCTCCATCCAATACCATATTTACTACACAAGGTAGGGGACTCAATATTTAAACCCAATAAGATAGATGTAGAGACATAAATCTTACTACCTGATACAAAGAAAAGAGGTCCAATTTGATCATTAAATGACTCGTGTTGCACTCTTCTAGCTTAAAAAGAATACAAATATATTATCAACAAACTATGTACATTAGATACTTATTAATTATTTGGAGAGTAGATCCTCTAACTTTTAGAGACAACTGGTTATCTCTAAGGAGATAATGTAATGAGTCAATGTTCAACAATAAAAAATAAAGAGGATACAAGAGGACACCCTTTCATAATTGATCTAGAGAGTCCTAAACATTATGATCTAACCCCATTAATTTCTTTACTAAAACCTTGACACCAATCATAAGACAGGACACCATTTGACATTTAATATTGGATGGAGGGCTTGCAACATCATCATAGTGAAACTCCATTCCACCCTTTTGTAGACATTTTCATAATCAATTACTTGAGCATGCCTAAACTCTATCCTAGAAATGTTTCTCAATCCAAATTCCTCCAATAGGTTATCAAGTTCTCCAATAAGCATAAATATCCTTAACAAAAAACTTTTGTGTAGGGTTAATGATCTTGGGTAGGATATCTTCTAGTCTAGAGGCTAAGACCTTGGCAATAATTATTTTGTATGATACGCATTTAGGAGTGTCCTATCTCTAATTTTTAATGAGATTCTTATCTCCCCTTGGAGATCAATTGATTACTTGACCTAGGGATTTTATGAGCCCTCTGTTGATCACTTGATCAATTTTATGAGCCCTCCATTGATTACTTGACGTAGGGATTTCTCATTACTAATTTTTTGGATGGAGGAGTTGATTTATGATAGAAATGGTTTTATCACTTGGAATAATGCATCTTCATTCTAGGAATGATGGTTCTCATTTTATCCCTATCTTCTAAATCATTTTGAACTATCATCGTTTTCTAACCAAAAAAATTGATAGTAAAATTAGGAAAAAGATCTTACTATATATATCACTAGGGGGTGGGTATTTCTTTTTATAGAATAAGGCAATATTTTGTTATGTGGCCTTCCATTATACAAAGGTAATAAAAATTTAGACTACCCATCCAAGGGTCTAGTCTGGGCTTGTACTCGCACTAATGTGGACACCTCCACCTCTTGATGGTCAGGGAGGGTTACTTAATTAGATGCCTGATTCATTCAAGTCTCTTCTAATTTTTTTATGATGTATTATTTTGAGACCTTGATATCAATGTTTAATTAGTTTTAGGATTAGGGTTCAATTTGGTTTGTACTATTTGATTAGGTTTACATGCTTAGGTTTCAATTAGGACAAGAGTTAATAAATTGAATTAAGTTTTAAAGTGCTAAATTTGGTTTTAGATATAGAATTATAGTTAGAGCTTTTAGATTAAAAACCAACATTAATTCAAAAAAGTTAGGTTTGAATTTTGTTTTAAAGTGTTCAATATATAATTGAGTTCTAGTTTAGGGGGATTTGGTTTAGTCTTAAGGTCAACGTTTAACTTGGTTCAATCTTCTAGGGTAATGGTTCAATTTGGTTAATGGTTGGGGAAAGGATTTTTAAGGTTAAATTCAAGGTTTCTACTCTTAAGTTGGGATATATAATTAGGTTTATGATCATGGTTTAATTCAATTTGGTTTATAAGTATAATATTAATTAGTTAAGGGCCAGGGTTACCTTTCAATCTTAGGGTTTGACATTTATAAAATTAGTACTCAAGGTAAGATAGGAAAGTTATTTAATTATTTATATATTACCTGGTCTAGGTTTTAGCAAATTAAGATTACTTAGGTTAAGATGATAGTAAGGGTTATTATTAGAGTTAACTTCAATACAAATTGACATCATAGAACTAATCCTAAATGATGCCCAGCCAAGGGATCCAAAGAACTAATTAAAAGTTTTACCAAGCAAGCAATAACATACACACAATAATTTACATTTATAAAAAACATAAGAGATTGCATTCCTTAATGAGCACATTTACATTTCATTTTTAAATAATTATAAACTACTAAAAGTAAAATAAATAAAGTGTCCACATGAAAGTTCATATAAACTACTTCAGTTCAATCCATTTAAATAATTTATATACATTTGTTCCGAATGCCACTTGTCAAATTAATTCGGAATGCACAATCATCCACTGTACATGTCACAGGGTATGAAAGGCTAAAAGAATATACATTTATAAAATAGTTTACATCATCCATTTTCGATCCATGAAACAAAGTACAATACAATTTAAGTAAAATTATTTTAAATACTATAAGTTTTTTTTTTGGATCCCTTGGCCGGCTGTTATGTGATTAAGTATTTTATAATATGTTTAGGATTTTATTTATATGGTTAGCTTGAGATTATAGTTTAAAAAATAAATTTAGGTCAAGGTTATAGTTAAAACAAGGTCGAGGTTATATGGTTTTAGGTCGAGGTTAAATAGTTAAAACAAGGTCGAGGTTATATGGTTTTAGGTCGAGGTTATAGTTAAAACAAGGTCGAGGTTATATGGTTTTAGGTTGAGGTTATATTTATTTGTAAAATTACATGTTTAAACAATAAATTTACATCTAATCTAATCATTCAACATTGTAATAAATACATAAATTAAATACATTTCAAAACATCTAAAATAATAATTTTTTAAATAAACATTTACGAAACTATATTTTAATTAACAAATACAAAAATTTAAACATTTAAGTTCATTAACAATGTAAATTTACAATTTTATGTACATATGAAAATTGAAAAAATAATAAATTAACATACATATTAAATTGAAAATTGAAAAAAATAAAGTAAAATAGTATAAAACATATTAAAATGCATGTGTATCAAAAACTAGTAGCAAGGGGGTAGTCGGCAGGGCTGAGAAACGGGCTCCCATATGCATCTCTAATCGGGCTCCCATTTTTGAGGTCATGAAAATGACCTCTAAAACACCAAAAAATCGCTATATAAAAGTTTTACAAATCGGGTACCCGATTTTTAAGAAATTGGGTACTCAATTTTTAAGAAATCAAGTACCCAATTCTTAAAAAGGTAGGCACACGATAGTTAAGTGGCTCGGGAACCTGATCCATTTTAAATATCGGGTACCCAATTTTTAAACTTTGGCTCGGGTGCCTGAAGCATAATTTTAGAAATGGGTACCCCATTTTTAAAAAATCGGGTACCTATTTCTGAGAAGTACAATTTCGCGGATTTGACTTCCGTGAAATTGCTACCCAAATTCTTGCAGTCACCCTTTTATTAGAACTCATATCACATTCAACCACCAGTTCATATTGACGTGGAACGAAGCTTTGAACGGAGGGAAGAAATTTGAAATTAAAGCGCAGAATACAAAAATCTTAAAAGTGTGGGATGTTATACATTGCTGAGGGTGAAGGATATACAACAAGGTTTCATATTAGTGAAGATTGCAGTATCACATAAAAGTCTGTATTGGAGGTATAAAAATGCAATTAACAATCAACAATCCACTCAAGGGATCTACCACGTGGATAGTATGAAGGTACAGAGCATCAGACCATGTAAGCACGTGAAGCTCAATCATTCTTTGTTGTTTGTATTTACACTCAAGGCAATAACTAAAATCCATTTTTATTGTTTCAACTTTATCGATAAGAGAAAATATTACAGTTGATTGAATTATCAATAAGAGAAGAATATCAAATTGATATACAATAAAGAGAGCCTCCCAATTATAATTTATACCACATAAGAGTTATATATATACTTAAAAGATTAGAATCTTATTACAAAATCCATATAACCTCAAGTATAAAATGAATATTTGAAGTCTCTAAATTGAAACTAAGAGCAACTTGAGATCTAGTCTAAAAGGGGACATTACAAGTGGTATCAGAGCCTAATCCTACCATCCTGAAAATATACTAAATGACAAGAGGAGCAAAGATGAGTGAGCAATTATCTAATGAAATTAGAAATGTTATGGAACAAACAAACCAAACCTTAGCAGAACAAATAGAAAGATCAAACCAAGCATTGCAAAACATGAAAAATTCCATAAACAATCTAAGAAACAACAATGCTAGTGGAAGAGACGTAAGTTCGAACCACTCAAAAAATAATAGAACTTCATCATGTCGAGTGCCCAAACCCCCTTTCTTACCTCAGAAGGACCCCTCGATGGAAGGAGAGGGATGAACAACCAATAATGCCATTGAGAATGCAAGAGCTTATGCCAGTCTTGAACCAAAAATCAGAGAGCTAGTAACATTTAGAGAATTCTATGAAGCCAACAGGCAAGAAACTCCCAAGAGAGGAAGAAGACCGCAAAATCAAGATCTTAAAAGCAAAGAAAATAAAGTAACACTTCGAAATTTTGATGGGTTGGCAAAGGCCACTGCACGCGCTTGGCTACAAAAATTGAACACTTATCTTACCCTTAGCTCGATGACAGAAGAGGATGCACTTCAATTTGCGATCCTTCACTTAGAAGGCATAGCACATGATTGGTGGCATCATGGCCTTGTTACTCAAGGACAACAAATTATTACTTCTTATGAAGAATTCTCTCAAAAACTCATTAAAAGGTTTGATAGAAAGCACCCTCAAGAAGACTTTAGAAAGATGACTCAAATCAAGCAACTAGGATCAATTGAAGGTTATATAACCGAATTCCAAAAACTCTCAGTCAAAGTTACAGGAGTAGATTATGACAGACTCACTTACTTGTTCATGGAAGGATTAAGAGATTCACTAAGAGGGTTGGTTAGTGCTCTTAAACCAACATCTTTGGATGATGTCATTGAAACAGATTTGAGATTAGAAATTTCATCATCAAGTTGTAGACCTTCAAAAAACCATAGCAAACCATTCCACGATATGAGTGAAAATCACAACAAGAATTCCCAAAAAGAAAATTTTTTCACTGTGGCAAGGACTTTGAAAAGGGTCACCTATGCCAAGATGAGAAAGCTCAAAAACAATGAGAAGACTTAAGAAGGACAAAATTATGCTTCAAATGTGAGGAATCATGGGAACCAGGACATAAATGCGGAGAGAAAAGTCAAGTTCATTGAATAGAGGAAATATTTGACCCAGAATTAGAAGGGACAACACCGAAGAAGATGAGATATGATCAAGGGAACAGATGGAGCTTTGAGGAAGTTCAGCCATAGTTAAAATATGAAATTATAAATTTTCTTAATTATAGTAATCATTAAAATGTAAAGTTGATTATTTGAAAAATAATTTAGGGATTTCAAGTAGCTTTCCTATGGAGTCTACAATCAAGGAAGGTCTATAAGACACCTTATTGTAGTACTAGTTAAGGGAAAGACTATATAGAAACCCTACTGTATATAACTTTCCTATGGGGTTTGCAATTAAGGGAGGTATGTCAAGACACCTCATTGTAGTATAAGTTAAGGGAAAGGCCATATTTAACTTTCATATGGGGTCTGCAATTAAGGGAGGTCTGTTAAGACACCTTATTGTAGTATTGGTTAAGGGAAAGGCCATATTTAACTTTCCTATGGAGTCTGCAATTAAGGAAGGTCTGTTAAGACACCTTATTGCAGTACTAGTTAAGGGAAAGACTATAAGGGCATCTATCCTTCCTATGGAGTCTGCAATCAAGGGAGAGCGGTTAGAACACCCTATTGTAGTCCTAGTTAAGGGAAAGATAATAATGGTTCCTTTTTACAAGAACCTTTCTAGCCAAACAAGCAATCCACTAAGTAGACCACCTCATGTGGATGCCTAACACCTACCACCAGGGCCAAGAGGGCCAAAGTTTCGCTCTTGGGCTTAGCATGGAATTGGCTTGGATTAACTTAATATCATTCAAATTTCTTTGAAGTTTATATAGATGCATGTACTGATGCTTATTTTGTGGTTGCAGGGTTTATAAGCCTAACGAAGAAGTATAGTCATTATGCATTTTAGGATCTAATCAAGGTTATGTATGATGTGTCTACACCGTGTCTACTTCGTTTCTTCATGCATCAATGTGTATGCTTCGTGTTTTCTTTGTGTCTTCATACATTCATATGTATACTTTGCATTCAAATGCATACTACATGTGTGGCTCTTTATAGATAGAATGAAGTAATCTTATAAGTAAAAATTTGAATAGGATGTAGTAGTCAATTTTTCTATATAAGGTGAACCAATATGAAAATGATTATTGCTTGAGGACAAGAAAATTAAAGAGGGGTGGACTTGTCATGAGCCCAAATTTAAGGATATATGAATATTTGAATAACATATTAGACAATGATAATAATTAAGAATAATAATAAATATTATAATTACATTATGAAACTAAAGAAGATTATAATGTATTCACATTTGAATATATATGATATTTTTTTTTGATGAATAGTCCCTTTCAATTAATAAAATTTACTAAGATTACAATTCACAAAAAAGGGCTGGGGGATACAGGATCACCTCGCGAATGAGTTCAATCGGCCAAAGCCGGAGCAAACAACATGGCTGCAGCTAGCAACTATAAACTATTCATCAAAAAAAAAAAACAATCCTCATGGTGCCAAGGCAGTACCAGCAGAGGGAGGAGGATCATCTTTATTTGGAAATCCCCACGCATCAGTGGGATTGTAAGGCGAACTAGGAATAGTCCAGCCGTCAGCAGCATCTGCAGGATCTGGGGTAGTTGTAGTCTCCGCATCCTTCTTGTCTGGCCGTGGAGGAGAAATTGCCAAGGCCAGTTGGGGAAACTTGCCAAGGTGCACTCATCTAGGGGGAGGAGCTGGAGACCAGCTAGAAGCCCGCCCAGGGGGGGAGCCGAGGACTAGCCAGCACCACCACGTGGTGGGGAAGCAGAGCGGTGCCTCCAACTGCCATGACCATCGCTGGGAGAGTGATGGTGGGGAACCTGGGATCGCGGCATGTGAGAATGGCGGCCAGAGGATTGGCATCTAGAACGGCGACCGCGGGACGAGGAAGCATCAGCTGAGGCCTCTAGAGGCACTCTGGCAATGGTACAAGGAGCATTGCCCCAGTGATTTAACAATTCTTGCAAGTGGGCAACCTCCAGTGCAACTTTATTAGCTTGCACCTGTATCTGCATAATGACATTGTTACAAATGCATGCCTTAGTGTACATTGCAATGTTAACATCCAAAAAACTGTGAGTGAATAAAACTGCATTCCTATCTATCCATAGAGAAAACAAAATTTCCATCCTGAAGGTATGCCAAATCTGGGAAAACTTTTGAGGAAATTTGGGGGAATCACCCAGAAGGATCATGTGCCATGAAAAAGGTTCGGGCCTGAAGGCTTGAAAAAATCATGGATCCAGTGCCAATAATTCTAAGCACGTTTGCAAAACCAAAAAATATGCAAAAAGGACTCAGGTTGGCCATAGAAGGGGCATCTGGGGTCAGGAACCCCAATGTGCTTGAGCCGAGGCCCTAGGCGAAGACCTTGGAAAGCAAGGCACCAAGCAAAGTGAGCAATCTTAGGTTCTATAATGGCACTCCAAATGGTGTCGAACCGTTTTCTCTATTGAGAAAGTGAAGAATGCAAATGCCACCATTGATTAAGCATGTCTACCATCGAAAAGTGGAGCAAAAGCCATCTATATCCCATATTGGGCTTGTAATTGGTAAATGGAGTGGTAGGTAACCACTTCCAATCATACCACCAAGGTCGAACAAACTGAATCCCCACTTTATGAAGTAAGTGCATAGGGATGGAAGACAACAAAAGCTCATAAGTCTGACGATCAGCACGAACAAGCGGTATTGAACTTGCATGTCCTCCCAAGACCTAAAATTCATGGTGACTCTTGAAAAGATATCCTTAGTAGTGTGAATGCCTCATTTATAGAAACGCAGAGCACTAGCACCTTGAGTCTTGGCAAGAGGAATACCTTGGAAGGCAAATAGGGGAGACCACCAAATGTTTTGCTGATTTAAGGACAGCCCATTGCGGAACTCATTACCAACCCAACGAAGTCGAAGTTTAACAGCTTCCTAGGCTTTCCAGATGCTCTTTATAACGAAGGAGCCCTGTATGACCACTGGTTCTCGCATAGTGAGAAGAGTCTGGAAACCAATTCCCTTCCAGGCTGGTCTATTATTAGGGAAGCCTGAAGAGATGCAATGTCTGACAAGAATTTTCCAGGCTTCATCTCCAGAAATAGCTCTGATAATCCATTTAGCACAAAGGGCAAGGCCCTACTTCTAAGTGGAAAGCAGATCGAGACCCCCAGATTCCCTCGGGAGACAACAGAAATCCCAAGCAACTCTATGAAAACCATGATGGTCAGAACCAGAGGCCCAAAGAAAATCTCTGAGCAAATGTTCTAATTTGAGGTAGGAAGCTTTGGAGGGAGCCCAACAAGAAGAATAAAACACATGGGTGGTAGCCAAAATCTTAGAACAAATCTAGAATTTACCAGCAAGAGAAAGCAGCTTAGTGATCCAATAATCAAGCTTTTTGGTAATCTTTGTAAGCACAGCATTCCAAAGTTCCACAGGGGAAGCTTGGAAAGCAAAGGGAATGCCAAGAAAGCAGAAAATTTCTCCATGAGTAACCTGTTTCCATTGGAATTGGCTGAGCCAAGGCGGAGCTGGCAAAAAAGACTGTCGGTAACAAAGCGTTTTATGCCATTGAATGGTAGATCCAGAGGCTTGACAAAAAGTGTCAAGACAATCTAACACATTTTTGATGTTTTCTTCATCCTCAAGAAGAGTGAGAAAAGAATCATCAGCAAAATTACCATTGACTAACTGGGAGGAAGAATCAGGCAAGGAAATGCCATAGACCAGCCCAGAAGACACAGAATGAGCAAGTAAATAACCAAAGCCTTCGGCAGCAAGGACATAAAGCGCGGGAGCTAATGGACAACCTTTTCTGATGGAACGAAAAAGTCCAAAAGCTTCAGATTGCGAATTATTGATGGTGATGCAAGCATTAGCGTCACCAAAGAGCATCTCCACGGGCTGAAGGAAATTGGGTCCAAAACCCAGAGCCTGAAGCATAGCCAAAATGAAAGGCCATTCAATACGATCATAGGCTTTAGCAAAATCTATCTTTAAAAAGATAGCCTGCTGCTTGGACTTACAGGCCCATTCCATACCTTCCTAGATAGAAATGATGTTGTCAAGAATATACCTAGATTTGATGAAGCCAGTTTCTTCAGGCCGCACAATTAGAGGAAGCATATGGCAGATTTTGAGAGAGAGCACCTGAGCAATGATCTTATAAGACACATTGAGGAGGGTGATGGGCCTCCAGTTGCAGATGTCCTCACGATTGCCAGCTTTAGGTATGAACTTAATATTACCTTTATTTATGATCATTCCTAAGCTTTTAGAATGGTATGCTTCAAGATGGACTTTGTGCAGATCAGGACCAATTTGCTCCCAAAGATGTTTGTAAAATTCACAAGGAAATCCATCACACCCAGGGGATTTGTCATTCGCCATGGAGTAAGTTGCCTCTTTAAGGTCTCGGAGGGAAAGAAGTTGCTCACAGAAAGCGCGTTGCTCAACCACGAGGAAGTTTGGAGTAACAGAAATACACTTTTTGAGAGCCTCCTCCTGAGCAACCGAATGGCCCTGCGAAGCAAAAATGTTCTCATAGTGAAGAACAAAAGCTTGCAGGATGTCTGGCAGATTGGAAAGAACCTCAGTTCCCTGTTTTATCTTTTTAATCCCAATATTGGTATGACAGGCTCGTAGAGCCTGAAAGAACTCCTTCGAGGCTTTGTTGCCAACCTCCAACCAATGGAGACGGGCTTTGATTTGAGCTCCTCGGGCAGAATAGTTATCAGCAATTTGCTTTTCATGGTGAAGCTTGGCAAGCTGAAGTTGCAGATCCACATCAAAAGGGTTGAAGGTGAGCGCTTCAGAGGCTTTTTTGAGGGCAAGGGTGTTGGCTTCATAAGAACATTTTTTGAAAATTGCCAGCTGACGCCCGTAGATGCGCAAAAAATGAGTCGTTCTGGTAATGGCATCATTCCACCATTGAATCCAACCTCGATGGGAATGTGGATGTGGTTCCAAATTCCAGACATGTTGTATGTGGGAGATAGTGGAGGCATGCAATAGCACAGATGTGTTGAGGAAGAATTGAGACTTAACCACTTTGGGGACAACTGTTTGCCAAGAAATGCCAAAAAAAATGGGATAGTGGTCTGACAATGTCACATCTGTCAGGGAATGATAGGTAGATCACGATCTTCAGAGAAATAAAAAAAAGATTGCACTGAGATCATAGCACGATCAAGACGTTTCAATATGCGATCAGGACTGAATCGAAAATTAGACCAAGTGTGCCAAGCCCCATTATCATGATGGTGGCTAGTATTGGGATCAAAGAGGCCCAATTTATGATGCATGTGAAACCAGGCTTGTCTTTCCCCAGCTGTCCAACAGAAAGGTAGAATGCCATCTTTGTCAGAGGCCACTTCAACCATATTGAATTCCCCCACACAGGACCCAAGTAGTAGGCGACAGGTTGTCAGCAAGCCAAACCCACATTTGTGCCCTTTCCACAGCATCATTGGAGGCATAAACATTAATGACTCCAAAAGAATGATTGTTGATGGAAAGCAAAAGCCAAATAATATGATGAGTGGGGTTAGAACCGTGCGAAATAATAGCATAATGAAGGCGAGATGACAGGAGAGTAACTACACCACCTCGGCCAGCTTCATGCTGAGAAGAAAACATGACGCTATCCTACCAAATGACTCGACATGTAGCAGAAAGCATGAAACCAGAAATCTTAACTTCTTGCAGGCAAAGAAAATCTAAATTCCCAAGTCTATGACGGGTATCCCAGACATAGAATTTTCTGGGGAGGTGTGTAAGACCTCAAACATTCCAGGAGAGGAAGTTCATGAAAACTCTTCCATATCATCCTCGTCCTCGAGAGAGGAGTAACTATTCTGCAAAAAGGTAGAAACTGGGTGGAAGTCAGGCGGGAAATCCTCTGGACTTATAGCCTGCCGTTTGACCCCTGATATCTCCGCACGTCCAGGAGGACTGTGAGAACACCTTGTTGCTGGTGGTACTATGGAAGAGAATGCAAGAGGAGAATGAGCCCCAGCCAAGGATGAGGTCCTGGTGGCTGCCTTAATCCCCTGCGAGCCAGCAGGGTTTGAAACCTATAGAACCGAAACCGGCACAAGAGAAGTCGCTGGCGTCTCCACGCTAGTAGGCGCTGATACTTCGATGGAAGCAGGAGGAATTGTGGTTACGACCGCATAGGATGGCTTGGGGGCCAAAGGATTCAAGGCAGGCTTGCCTTTGCGCCCAACAGTAACCCATTCTTCTTTTTTTCCTTTGACCTGCTTGACAGGCATTGCTTTAGGCTAGGGTTTGACCCTAGGAGTGGCCAAAGGGTAGTCCCTAATCTTGTGTTCCACAGACTGACACCTATAACAGGTGTTAAGTAGGTTCAAGTAAAGCACCTTCTGTGCGAAGGTTTGAGCGCCAATCTAGATTTCCACTGAATCCTTGAGATCTTTAGAAAGATCAACTTCAATGCAAACACGCCGCTGAGGGCGAGCATTAAAAAAAATTTCTAGCTCCTTGGTAACAACTTTGCCAAGGGCTTGGGCAATAGACTCAATAAAAGGCCAACAGGGCAAGGGTAGACCCGGGAATTCAACCCAAACAGGAACCCTAAGCTTTTTATCATTTGAGATAGAGAAGTCTCGGGACCATTTCTGAAATACAAGCAGAGAGGAATGCACAGACCAAGGGTCGTTGGTAAAAACCGCATCAGCTTGCGACAGGTTAGCGAAGTGAAATAAAAAAAACCCTTTAGTAAGGTTTTCCATAGTGTCAAGGCGGATGCCATGCGGGGTCCAGCTTTTGTTAATCCATTCTCTGAGCATAGCTTCAGGTGGGGTCCTACCAACAAAATACCCAATCAAGGTATGTTGTTCTAACCAGTCACATGCGGCATCAAATTCTTGCAAAGGAAGGACAATATCAGGCTTACTTCGTGTAAAACCTTCGGGACAAACTTGTGTGGGTGTTTGTTCGGTGGCGGCGCCATGGTAGTCCGAAGCAGCAGCGTGAACACCAGAAACAACTGGTTCACCGCTGGCCGGAGCCATTATATCCTAACCTAAAGCTCCCGCAGTAAATGCGGTATGACAAGTGCCGACAGAAGGGGAGTGCAAGCGGAAGGTCATACGCCAAAAAAACTGCAAGTTCGCATGAAGCAGGAAAACCCTAGCAGAGCGGAGAAAAAGAGTTCACTCTGGTTCGTCAATATATATGATATTAATAACTAATGATAATAAGAAATTGATTAATAGACTAATTTATATAATATATAATAATAATACAAGAATTAATTTAAGTGATAAGACAATATGATATTATATTTACATAACATCTATTTAATATGTTATAATAGAATATAATAATTACAAAGATATTAATTATAAATAATATCCAATAACAATAATAATTTTATAATGGGATAACACATATCCAAGTATAATATTATAATATATCATTATGATATATTACTTCAAATATGAGAAGTAAATATTATCGTTAATATATAGAGAGCAAAATATATTATAATACTAAGAATAATGATATTACTAGTATTATAATTAATATAATATATGCTCAACGCTCAAGTCTAAACCCAAGCCAACACTTTATGCATTAAGCGCATGGGGCGGCATCAACAAGGGTCACATCGCCCCATGCACTTATTTAAGGACGTGGGCATTAACAGGAGAGGGGGAGGTAAAAACAAAAAGACATCGAATGATATTCAAACGGCTTTCACCGAATACGTATTTTATCAGAACTCGTATCACATTCAACCACCGGTTCATATCGACGTGGAACAAAGCTTTGAACGGAGGGAAGAAATTTGAAATTAAAGCGTAGAATACAAAAAAGGTGAAAAGCGTGGGATGTTATACGTTGCCGAGGGTGAAGGATATACAACAAGGTTTCATATTAGTGAAGATTGGAGTGAAGAAGATCGGAGTATCACATAAAAGTCTGTATCGGAGGTATAAAAACGCAATTAACAATCAAAAATCCACTGAAGGGATCTGCCACGCGGATAGTACGAAGATACAGAGCGTCAGACCATGTAAGCACGTGAAGCTCAACCATTCTTTGGTGTTTGTATTTACACTCAAGGCAATAACTAAAATCCATTTTTATTGTTTCAACTTTATCGATAAGAGAAAATATTACAGTTGATTGAATTATCAATAAGAGAAGAATATCAAATTGATATACAATAAAGAGAGCCTCCTAATTATAATTTATATCACATAAGAATTATATATATATATATACTTAAAAAGATTAGAATCTTATTACAAAATCCATATAATTCCAAGTATGAAATGAATATTTGAAGTCTCTAAATTGAAACTAAGAGCAACTTGAGATCTAGTCTAAAAGGAGACATTACAGCTAACAGCCTATCAACATTAAACTAGTGTCGCAAACCAACCATCTCCTTCCCTAAAGAAGAAAGAGCATCCTCCACTTGGTTGCTTTCATGATAGATGTGTTAAATGGTTACTTCCCAAACTCTAGAAATAAGAACTTTGGTATCACTAATAATCAGAGTGACTTTCCAATTTATTTTACTATGCATTTTAACCATCTCAATGATGAGTTGCAACTTGTCCTTAACTATCAAATGGGGAATCCTCATTAAGTCGGTATCCTTAACTCCCCATAATAATCCCATGGCCTTTGTAAAATTGCTCGTATTTTTCCATAATATCAAGCATAAGCCACCACAATTCTACCATTGTTGTCTTGAATTATACCTCTAGCAGGAGCAAAGCCTCTACTTGCCAAACAATAAAAAATGAGTTTAAGTTAGGAGGTTGGGGGATTATTCCGTTTGACCTTCTTTCTAGCAATAATTTTAGAATTATTGTATTTAGAAATCAAGTCAAGAAGGTCCCATTTTCAAGCCAGAATCCAATCACTATGGGAAGAGGCATAGGTGTGGTTCTCCATCTCCAGATAGGAACACATTCCTTGAGGAGGTTTTTCATGATTTGCAGAGTGATCGTTAGGGTGTGTGGGGTGGGGGGGCTTTTGTCTCCAAAGATGCAGTTGTTCTGCTCCTTCCATAAATGCCAAAAAATATACGAGGGTATAACCTTGCATAAAATCTTAATGAACGGGTGAGTAGATAGAGTCTTCGAATTGAAGATAAATTATTAGAGGTCACCATTGAAGTCCCATTGAAGCCCAAACCTATTCAAAATTATTGTTCATACAATATTTGCATAGGGATAGTGTATTGGGAGGTGGGGAATAGATTCCTCATTGCGAATTGAAGTTAGATTGTATGATGAGCTGTAAATATAAATTTAAAATTTATTAGGTAAATTAATTTAGTAAATTGTGCTCTGACATTGCCTTGTTTTCCTCTATTTTTGGAGGTTCTTGTGACAATTTAAGTTAAGAAAAGCAATTTTCTACACTACTGTTAGATATATATACACAATTTTTAAACCCCCGCTACTTTCATGTGAGCTGAACAGAGGATAGATGGGGAGTTTTATTAGTTTCAAACAGACCAAAATGGTGCTCCTCCTCATTCCCAACCTTTTGATTCTCATTAAATAGTGCAAAAATATATGTCTCTTTCGTATTTCCAGGCCTCTTTGGCGTTCCCTCAGTTGACAAAACATGTTTGATTAGATTGTTTTTGTATGTGCGCGCATTGTCCACAGTAGCCGCACTAGTGCTCCCTGAAGGCCACCCACTTTTTGTTACCACAATTGGAATATTTGGGTATCCTTGCCTTGCCATGGCAGCTACAAAAGAGTCGAATATGGCATCGAACAAGTTCTTATACTGCAGACTCCCGTCAGTCACCACTGTAGTTGCCGATGTGAACAGTGCATACTCTAGAGAAATTGCGCCTCCAGCATCTTTGAAGCTGAAGTATGGGTATATGTGGGCCATGAAAGGGGAGCCGTTATCTGACAAAAACTTGAGTATGCCACTCAAATCCGCGCCAAAAGTTCCGTCAGAGGGAGGAGATGATTTTGACAGCACCGACGCTGCGTGTGGTGTGGAGACTTTGATCTTGCTCTGCAGATTGGCGTTATTCACTGCCGTCTAAATGTTGTTCATTGTAGGGAGGAGATATGCAAGGTATTGCTGATTATTTATGTATACCTCATTTCCTACCACAATGTATTTGATGTTGACAGAAGAGAATGGAACGATGTTGTCAGTAACCCATCCGGTTGCTGCGGCCTGATCGCCTGCAATCTTCTCAAGTTCCGTGTTGGCCACTCCCACTATCACTTCGGTTCCTGAGTTCTGCAGTGCCTTCAGGGCGTCCCAATTCGCTTCATATAATCTCACCTTTCCTATGTTGTTCGATTTTATTAGACTCACCACATCGACCTGAGAAGGCAAACTGTCTGAGAGCATTCCGTAGCATACTCCTATTGTCTCTCCACCTACAGAGCATCAAGAGGAAATGATTTAGTGCAAATGTGAATATACATTATAGTCTGATAGATAAAATATATTATCAACATTAGGTCGATCTGCTGGTCGTTTATTGCACAGTAAAACTACCCACCTTAATATTATCGTATTCGAAAGCATAAGGAAGAGGATTATATCTAAAAGCAAATAATGTAAGGTGGGAAATAAAGAGATATTATCACTAGCAGGTCAATCTAGCTATCTACTGCAGAATCAACATGCCCCTGCTTAATATCATCACCCTAATCTAGTTACATTTTTAAATATGGTATACCATGACAATTGCCTTTCCTTTTTATATATTTTTCATCTAATTAAGAGCAATAAATTCTGAAAGACATTAGGAGAGAATTTTTGAACTCTATTTTGAAAAATAATTAATATATCAATATTTTCCATGCAAATAACCTAATTTTAATATGAAGAGAACTTTAAGTTTAACAGTAGCTCTTACTAAATCTAAATTTTAATCTTATGTGTAATGAACTAATATAACTATAACTAAAATTTATCTCTTAATAAAATTATAGTTAAATTGAGACAATCTTAGTTATAGATTAATTCTGAAGTTTTTAGAGTTCTAAATATTGTAGATAAATATTTATCTATTTATTTTCATCATAATCAGTATAAGTCACAAGTCACTAAGAAAAAGTGTAAAATTAAGATAAGTTTCAAAATATCAACCAACATTAACATATCAATCCTCTTATAAAAATTACAAGCAATGTCCTATTCTCATAAGAAAATATTCATAATATAATCACATATTATTTGTACATTAATTTACACAATATTTAAAAATAAAAATAACAAATCTATATGATAATTTCCTTTGTTATTAATATTTATGATCAATAATAGAAACTTTATATTTATCAAAACTTAAATTAACTTTAAAAAAATGCATTAACTTTTTATTGTAACAATAAAACATAGTTAACTATTCCACCTAATTCAATGTCAACCACAACAATTTCCTTCCCAAAAAGAGCTGAGCTGAAATTAACATGGCCTAGAGAATATACACATTTATTACTCTAACTAAAATACAATACCCATGCTTTCACTTAATATTATTTTTATTTATAGTGCACCTGCATTGACATAAATCCATATCCAAACCATCGATTTATGATATATCCTGAAAAATGCGCCCATTTTTGTATACTTTTAATTTGGAATTTGAAAAAACAATTTCGAGAAATAATTTCCTAAAACAGACCATAATAATATTCAGATTTCTACAGTAAAGATAATAAAATGATACTTACATGAGAGGCTAATGCAGAATGCAGCGAAAACTGAAAGAGCCAATGCATAGCATTTCATATTTCCTTGTGGGAATGCCATTCTTACTTGCAATACTTTGCGATATGTAATGTTTACAAACGAGCATCTCAAGTCACAGTCTTCGCCGTGGTAAAAACGTAACTGAGCGAAATCACGGGAAGCGTTGAAAATTGGCCAAAACCGACAAATTCATTTTTATCAGATTTCTATACAAACAAAACTATAGTCATATTTCTGCCAAGACTTGACTAGATATGCATACAGAATTCTTCAAGCGAAAAAAATGTCATCGAAGATGTATTCAATTGTAATTGGGAAGCCGCCTTAGATGAAGATGAGTATTCACGCTGTCAAATACCGCCTCCCTCCTAATTGTCCTCGTGTTGTGATATCTCTGTTTTGGTCTTCAAATTGTACAAGACTCCGATTTCATTTTGCCTATACATTTATCGCTGTAATGTCTTTTCATTTATATAGAAGATCAAAGTGAGGGAATGATTTCCTAAGATAATGTGATATCTAGAGACTCGGCCATAAAAAAGTATTACCATCTAACACTATATTGACATCTTATAGGAATCCTTTTTCTTTAATCCTAAGTGAAGTAAGTACAAAAGGTCATAAAGTAAAAACTTAAATAAAAGTAATATGGATCCAAAAACAAGAGGAATCATTGCATATAAAAGAGAGATGTAAAATGGAACACAAACTTACTCATCTAGAAGCTAAGTGCCCTCTTTGTTCTTTTCTCCTAGATCTATTTTAGATCCCTATGTCAAAGATTATCTCCATCAAGACCCCCATCTCCTAAGTACATTTTGATTACTTAGCTCTTAAAATAACATCTTTTATACCGTCTAACAAATTTTAGGTTTATATGTTCAAATTTTTAATTCTAATTTCATGCATCAAAATTGTCAAATACAATATCCACTTCTAATCTAGATATCCAACAACTCACCATGGTGTGAACCAATGGTAATATGTAAATGAAATTCTTTAATAATGTTTATAGCTCTTCATTTCATTCATGACCTTACAACAACCTATCAACTATTTTACATACATAAAGTATCCCACCTCATGTAACTATAAGTGTGCATAAAATTCTTCCACCGATCATCTATTTACAATATTTTACTTTGACAAAATTTACCATATTCAATGTGTAAAAATATGATTTTGTTCAAGAAGGAATTCTATCTATGTAAATGAATAATTGATTCCTTCTTATTGACAATACTTGGAGATTAAAAGTGGGGTTAGATTAGTCTAACAAACTCTTAATTTTAATTTGTTTAGTTCCAAACATGTGACTTTAATCAATAATAATAAAACATAAAACACTCAACAATAATACAGAATATATCACCAAACTTACATGGATACCAAACAAGTAAAAAACCTCATGAACACACACAAAATATAAGAAAAGTATTAGAAAAGACTTGGTTTTGTGCTTACTACCAAGTCACACTATCCTAGGAAAAGATTTACATGTCCCAAATAGTAGAGTCAATCTCTTTACATAGGATACATGAAATAAAGTAGGCCTTTTGAAACTTGCTTCCAACATTATGTTTGACTAATTAACAATGTCTCCCTTCAGGTTTTGTGACATGGTTTAACAACCTCATGTATCTTCTATAAGTATAGTGGTTGTATTAGGGATTAATAGGTCGATATAGTAAATGTTTATTTTATGATTTAATAAATACATTTTCATCAAATATTTTTTAATAGACAAGAGTGTTAGCTATTATAAAATATAGTCCACAAATATAACTATGGGGGGGAGGTTGAATCAGTTATACAACTAATATCACAATTATCAACCCTATTAAACTTTAACCATATGAGCAATATAATCAAAAACCACAATAGTATACTCATGCACAAAAATACTAGATATGTTAACTAGGGAAACCCTTGATAAGAGGGAAAACCCTGGTGGGGATGGTACCCACAAGATGATTTACTAATATAAATATTCCTTATAAGATGATGGACCCTGTTAAGATTCTATAGCAACATTCAATACATATCAGTCCTTGTTAGGAGACTTTCAATCCCTATTAGGAGATTCCTATTAGGACTTGTGGAAGACAACTAAACCCACCACCCAAACAACTTCAAGGGCAAGATCAACAAACCCACTATCTTATTCCTTGCAGAATAATAGAAATGTATTGCACTTCCTTACTTTATCATGTCAATTAGAGTTCTACTCCTTATGATCTTGTAACTAGATAAAAGAACTCACATCCAATAATCCCTTAGGTTGCTTACTCGTATTCAGTAAACACTATTCTCATTTTTTCACTTTGCACTCAATACAATACTTGATACCCTTTACAAACAAGGAAAAAATCTTTCCTTCATAGGTCATATCTTTAAACCAATTCCTTGAGTCAACCTTGAGACTTTCCCAAATAATTATAATAAGATAACTAATCAATTATAATTAAATTGTTATTGAATATTTTTTCTCTCTTAGTTATTTCAATTTATATTAACAAGGAAAACAACTTTCAGCACAAATGAGTCTTGTAAACTTGCATAGACTCTTTATGTTTTAAAGGCATAGCTCCCTTCTACAATGATATATCAATATAACTCTTATTGTGAATGAATTATAGCGTTCATTCTTTTAACCCGAAAGAACTTAAAGAAAGAAAAACCATCCTCTCATAAACACAAAAGAATGTTGTATATTTACCAATAAACATTTAATACATGCCATACGAAACATAATTTAAAGATTCCAGATCTATTATCAGGCTCGCCAAGCTAAAACAAAGCAAAGTATAACTTCAGTGTAGTCAATGAAACATCGTCTATGCATAAATGAATTTCATACATATCTACCATCAAGCAAGACAACCATAGGATTATCAAAGAGATGCACTAGAAGTAACCATACGCTCAATTCTATTATCATTAACTTTATCGTCCATTCAACAAAAAGGAAACAAATACTAAATTAATCAAAAAAATAAAGATTCTAAGTCCAAAGAGCCGACCCTTTAGGTCAATCAAAACATAATAAATATAGCCACATAGGGCTAACTAAGTTAGTTCCAAAAACTAACTCCTTAAGGAGTTGCCAACTATTTAAATAGAAAGAGTTTCAAATAAAAGCTAACAAAAAATAGGAAAATAAGACAAGTAGCCTATTGATCATTTCCTAAGCTCTAGCTGTATCGTTGTTATTGGCATGAGGGTCTTGGGAGTTAGAAAAATCACCACTACTTTCCTTCCAAGCCTTGTGCACTATGAGAAAACCAAGCAATTCATGTTGTTGTGGGATGCCAAGCAACTCTAGGCGAAACTTCCACATTTTCATAATCCTATAGATATGATCAATCTATTTTTCCTGGACATCGAAATGATCAGTGTAAATGATCATCATAGAATCTTCTCTAGTGATAATGGTTAAGTCCTTAACCAAGACTTCACTTGTTTCCTCTAATAGGTTGACCTTGGAGAAAAAGGCCTAAGAGATGGAATGATCCCTTGACCATTCACCATAGGCTTGCAAAATGGAATTATCCCTTTTGACCTATTCAATAAAACTCTTATTTATGGAAGATTCAACATCAATGACAAAAGTGGTAGTAGGTTGAGCTTTTGTATTTGGATTTTGGATTTCATGAATATATTCGACCATTTTTATTAGTGACTACTTTAGCTCTTGTTTATTGCTCTGATCCTTCCATATGCGATGGGATATCTTAGAGTTCCCTGCGATCCATATCTTAATATATGTCTCCCTAGAAGAAGAACCAAGGAAAATTTTCTCAGCTATATAATCTTGGGTAAGTATTTCATTTATACCCTTATCAGTCATTGGTTTCATCACTTTGGCTACCCACTACCTTGTATTCTCATCAATATTTAGCATAGTCTCAATTTTTGCTTTTCTAGCTTTAGGATTCTTCCCAAGAAATTTTCTTACCATATCACCCACTAGGAGAGTTGTTGGCACTATGCTCCTTTTCTTACTCATAGAAAACTTGAACCAATTAGGAGCAGAAGGTTTCTCTTTATGAGGAGGGGTTTGTAGCACAGGTGATGAACTTAGCACCATTGAACTTAAAGTGTTAGCTCCCTCTATTCCTTGTTGATCCCCTTGTTCCATCTCATGGCTTTCAGCTCCAATACAAGTTTCTTCTCTTAAGTCAAGATTAATTGTTACTGACTTATCACAGGTCTCCTTCAAGCTACTCATCTATTCTTGTTTCGTTTTGCTACAAGGGTGATTCCACTTGAAAGAAGGATGAAGATGAATTGAACCTTGAAAAGAGATTTCAGGTGCAAATCTTAACTTTAGTTTTCCTATAGTAGGAGGAGGAACAACTTCATTGGTATCAAGAACAACTACAGGTGAATAGAGCTAGCACGAAACTTTTGAATACTACAAGCCACTAATTTTGACTGTCTCTTGCCTATGAGTTATTGTTCTATTTTGGTTAGGATAGGCAATGTTCTTGTACATAGGTCATCTCTTTTGGTATTATCCAATCAATTTTTGGAAATGGGTAGGCTTCCACTTGCTCAATGTAAGTTGGGTCAATAGTTTTCTCATTTTCTCCTTCAATTAATCCAAAGGTTGATAGAATAGTTGTGTAGATTGATAGTGTGATTGACATGTTACACTCATGTCAACAAAGTTTCTTCTACTCTAAATAATCTTTGTAACTAGCTAGACCAGTCTCATTCTAATCGATAAACTTCAACTTCAATAGCATACAAATTTCTTCTCCTTATCTTCAACTCATTTAGATAAATCAACATTCACTTGAGAAAACACCTCATTTATCTTCTTCTCTACTACATCAAATAGATCTACAATAACCCTAGGGCCCAATCTTCTCGGAGGCATCTTCCAACAATTTCCTAAACTATCTACAAAAAATCTCCAACCAAATCCAACCTTTCATCTTAGCAGCCATCTCTTCATATTAAGATCCATATGCAAGTCCTCTACAATTGTAAGTTAGAACCATGATCTACCACCTCACAACCAAGATATCTAGAACTCTAGAAAGAGCAATCCACCACAAGATTGAGCTTTTCTCCAAGCTCCTCTCAACAACCAAATCAACAACTTTCTCTAATAATATCCAACCTAATCAAATCTTATTTTTGATACCACTTGACGTAGCGCAAGTCAAGAGAATACCCAAAGGAGATGTCATAACCATCAAAAAATAACTACACGGGCTAATATAAAAAATAAAAAACAAATTTTGATCCAAAATAATACAAATTCTTATAATACAATCATAATATTTACATGCAACTTGCCTAATTATAAGGCCTTTTGGGTTATGGTGGAAGACATCTCAACACCAACATTTCTACAAGATTTCGCAAGATCCACCCACTAGCTAGCCTAGACTCACAATCTAGTAGAAAACCCCAAGAAGAATCTAAACTCGTGCTCATAAGCCACCAAGAAACCTTCTTATTTCCCAAGCCCACATTTAGCTACTAGCTCTACTAAACTTCACTTCTCTTAGCTACTCCACATTGAACTAAATAAGCAATGATGTCTCAAGGAAAGACAAGACACCCTACCTATACTAATCCAAGCCACAATTCATCCTATCATAATAGACATTAAATCAGCACTCACATTAAATTCATCCTCAAGCCATAATTTGGCTTGCAAGAGACATTAGATACATTAAATAATTAAATACTTATGACAAGCCCCAAGTTTACAATGCATAACTAATTAATATGACAACATAAGAGTATACACCCTTAGGCATAGGTCCACGTGGCATCCAACATTCCAAATCCAAGAATGCAAATACTAGCTCCCTCAAATTGAAGCTCATGGAAGTAATCTTTAAACTTTGGGAATAAATGAAGAATACGAGACCACCATCACTGAGTTGTCTCTAACTTAAAGATGATTACTCCAATCATCATGGCCACTTGGGATAAGGTTCCCTATTATGTCTCAAACATATCCCCAATCACACAAACTATAGGTCCACCAAATTCAAGCTCAATGCTCATGCATCAAAAGCTCAATAGCCATATCCACTCATTACCATAGCAAGCATCAATGCAAGAAAAGATATTAACCAAATCATTTGAATTTCTCTTTGTGCTTTAAAAATTAGAGAGAAAAAGAAAAATAGGAAGGTGAACCTTCTATAATCTACATGACAATTGATTAAGGCATATAACTTTGAGATATTTTATAGAATTAGAATGTGGAAGAATACAAATTTTTCTTCCTCTTCTACTATATCTCATCAAGAAATAAACCATTTTAATGTCGTGGTTTGTAATGAAAAGGGGATCTAAGGCAAAGAAGTTTCATGGCTTTCACTCTATTCTATATAGGTAGAGGTGGTCACTCTCAACCAAAGTAATAAAGATGGCCTATAAAACTAAAATAATACATTAATAGTAAAAATTAATATATTTTTTCATTTGGATGCTTGCAAGATATGTGTCAAAAATTTTAAGCATAGACAAGGCACATGGATGTTATAGCAAAATACCTCAAAGGCAAGGTGAGAAGACATTCTATTTCCCAATTTGAGTTGGGATTGGAAATAGATCTCAATTTTTAGAAGATAACCCAAAATCTTATGCTTTCTAATTATCTCAACATTTGTCTTCATTTTCCCCAATTGTTCTCCACTGTCCATTCAAAATTTAATTATCCTTATAAAACCTCTTTAGACCCATATGAAAAATCCAAAATCCTATTTACTTCTCATTTATGCAAGTTTTTTATTCAAGAAATCACTAGCCTTTAAGTTATTTGTCAAATTTCTAAGTCTAAGTGTCAAATCCAACATGGAGTGCCACTTCATCGGAGTGTAAAGAGTTAATAGAGGAGTAATTTATAAGGGGTTTTTGAATTTAAATTAATATGTTTATGCTTAGTAATTTTTTCTGTTTGCAAGGCTTTCATGCTTAGTAGTGTCGTGTTTTTAAATAATTTCTTGCGTAATAACTTTTATATTTCCCCTATGAATATTTGGTGAACTTAACATGGATCTACAACTTGAGAAGTGCTTGAAGACAACTTAAAAATCCATTTCAATTTCAATCATATGGTCGATATTTTATTTTATTTTTCATCTCTACAAATATTTTGCAAGTAATAGCACTTCACCCCCTTATTCTTATTCTACTACTATTGACTCTTCAGTTTTCTGAATCTAACAATTTTCTACATGTGCTCCTTCAGCTAGTTGCATATGCATTAATCTTTGTGCAGTTGATATTGCATATTGGCACAATTAATAGTTTATCGTGTTTTAATCAAGAATGCATTATGTTGTGAAAATTGACATTCTACCACAATTGCTTGTTAATTTTTTGTGATTGTTTTCTAGCCCAAAATTGACATGGAGGTATTTTTTAGGTCTTTGTTTGTTGTTTCGATGTGAGAAGGACATCCAATGTCAAATGCAAAGAAAATTCTTTATGCATACATCAGACTTTAGATTGAGGAAACAATTGAAGAAAATTTAAGGGCAAAACAATGTTGTTGTGAGTTGCTTTTCTGTTTATCAATATTTATAAAGAAAATTAGTCATTAAATCTAGATCTCTCGTTTCTGATATTGCTTCAACCACTACTGATATTAATATTGTTTGTCATCATAATTTTCAATTATAGCAGAAATTATATTAGACAACCTGCTATAGTAAACAAATTTTGCTTCAAAGTCTTTTTTCACTTCTACTTAACACTTCAACACTTCGTTACATATAAACAACCTTTTCTTTCCACATACCACAAAATTACAACTACCCAACAACTATGACATATTGCCTCTCTTTTTGTAATCGAAAACTCTCGTTTCAATATTGTGGCGAAAGCACTAATAGACGCATAGGGACTAATTAAGGGAGAACTTCACAGGGTAGACAGGCTTCTCATCAGTGTAGAAAAGCCCAAAATGTTTCTCCGTCTCTTCAGGATTTTCCTTTTCGTTGTCTCCCTTGTTGTTCTCATTGAAAAGAGCGAAGATATAAGTGTCGATGCTGCTCCCAGGTCTCTTTGGAGTCCCTGCGTTGGACAACACATGCTGAATGAGATTATTGATGTATGTCTGCGCATTCTCAATAGTTGCCGCATCATTCCCTGCAGAAGGCCACCCGCTTTCAGTTATCACAATTGGCAGATCTGGATGTCCCAAGGAGGCCATTGCAGAGACAAGAGTATCGACCATGGCGTCAAACAAGTTGGTGTAGGACAAATCTCCATCTGCAACAGGATTCGTGGGGTTGAAGAGCGCGTAATCTAAACCGATGGATTTATTGCCGACGTAGGAGAAATAGGGGTAGACGTCCGCCATGAAAGGAGAGCCATGGTCTTGCAGGAACTGGAGAATGGAAGTCATGCTGTCTTTCACCAAGTCAATGAAACTCCCCTGTGACGGATGGTCGTATGAGCCGGTGTGAGTGACGGTCATGGAGTGGGTTGTGGAGACCTTTATGTTGTTCTGCAGATTCGCATTCTCAACGGCCTTTTGAATGTTTTGAATTGCAGGAACAAGATATGAGACGTACTCAGCATTGTTTTCCATTGCCAAAACCTCGTTTCCTACAGCAATGTATTTGACATTAGTGGAAGGGTAGAAAGCTTTGATGTTGTCATTCACCCACCCGTTTGCAGCATCTTGACTGGAAGCAACGGCTTGCAATCCAGGGTTGTCCACTCCTACAATTACGTCGATTCCAGAGCCTGCAAGGGCCCGCAGTACATCTGCGTTTGGTCCGTAAATTCTCATTTTCCCGATGCCGTTGTTCTTCAGCAAAGAGACAACGTCGCCTGGGCTTGGTAGATAGGTTGCATCCATTCCATAGTTGACCCCTATCCGCTCACAATCTATAATATAAGCCACACATCGTTACAAGTATACAATAAAAAATTAAACAGTCGCTAATTCCCTACTTAGTTGTTTGGATATAGACTTGTAAATAGTTATTGCTGAATGATCTGATCTTTAATTTACCTCCATGCATCGAGCTTAGCAGAATGGTGGTGCAAGAAATGAAAAGAAACATAATCTTTTGGTGTTTGAGATACTCCATGATGATTGATAAAATGCAGTGAAGATAGCGGTCCCCGGCGTGCTAATTTATAAGCAGCTGTGTTGCCATGTAAAGTTGACTGATTAAAAGCAATGAAATTTTTGCCGTGTAAACTCTGCTGAAGACGGCTGTGTAACGACATCCATTAAAGCCGTGCCGTTTGCCAATTGAAAGTTTTGTTTGACTCTTACTGCCCTGTATATTTTGTCCACACAACAATCTAGATACACATTTGACCGTATTGTGTGGATCAACATTGTCGGACTTGGCATTCATTGCCGAGATTTTCGGCAGATTAGACATTGGCTACAAAATCGACAAGCAATTGTACCTTAGGCGGCAATAGGTAGGCGGATAAAATTTTCATTTATGTACAAAATTTATATCTGAATACAAAATATTTTAATCGTAACTAAAATTATTAACCAAAATCTAATTTAAATTATAGCGGATCCTCAATTCTTATTCCAACGATCTTAACAATTAATTCTATACAACAAATATGATATATATCTTAATTCTAACCATGATCTGAATTGATTAAATATTATTATATTATATTGTTGAAATTTATTGTAAATATTTTTTTTTTACCTTAATGATAACAAAAGTTATCATGTATATCTTAATTCTAACATACTAATTGATTTTTTTTTATAATATATTGTTCCAACTTCGGTCGAATAATAATTTTCTTTTATTGGTAAATGACCGAACCCTTTGGATTATATATATAAATTAAAATTATAGATGTCTCAAGTTTTTCCATTCAAATGGTCCATTCAAATGGACACTGGTAGGAAAGAATGCAAAAGAAAACCTCTATTCTTGCACGAGACTTTATCCTATACACTTTCACATTTTAAAAGGGGCATACCCCAGTATAATCAAATATAAAAGTTTATATTGCAAACTATGATGTACAAAGGTCATAGCAATCTTCCTCTTCTAGTCATATCAAAGAAAATTTGGATATGTCTTCATTTTATTGAATCTGTTGTGAGGTAGCTCATTAGTCTTGATGTTTCCATATCTGATTGAGCAGTTGTCAATACACCTTCCCTTTCTGCTGGCATAAATTGCAACTCATTTGAAATGTTAGTAAAGTTAGGAAGAACAAAGTTTACATCGAGTTGAAAACTCTGAATGTGCTTGAATCACATATACTTGTTTTCTTATTCAAGTTTATATGATTTTTTAATTATGTATCCATTTCATATGTTTGATGCTTGTCATAGTCTTCCTTTTAAACAATATCAAGAACTCTTAAACAAATAATCAAGGATTCTATATGAAACTGGAATGTAGTAGTTCCTATAGCCCTACCTACTATCATAGTCTTAAATATCCTGAGAAGCCTAAATTAATTCATTAATATATGATCTGACATCAAAGTTAGCCTATTGAATGGGCAACCCTTATACTAGGAAGGGTATCATAGAGACATATGTATTGAATTGGAAAGTTTAAATTTTCATGTAGGGAGATTCTTCTTACCAATGTCCAAGACATGTCCTAAAATAGAACTCTTAAGGAATAGATAAAAGAACTACAAAAGGATAAGAAAAATTATGGCTTACCAACTAAGAGGAAAGGAATCAATAGGAGCAAACCATTCCAAGGAGGATGAATCCTAAACTGATTTCTACTAGGTTAGAATAATTGGGAAATGGTCAAGTGTGTTATGCTAAAAAATTTACTTCAGTCCCTTAATTCCTAAATTCCATGTCTAATGATCAAACCTAATCCCACCATCAATAAAAATTACTCTATTGCATAACATTTCAAATTTAGGATTTAAATGATCAATTGAAACTACAATTTAGTAAGCAATTTATAACCAAAGTACTAGTTTAGTCTTATAATTGAGTTTTGATAGGTCACCGCTAGTTCTTTTGAAATATGTTGTGATACAAATGCCCATATATTCAATATGAAATTCCCCTATTTATGAGAGTTGTATTCTCTAAGAATGTTAAAATTAAAAATCTTTAACTCGTTGATTTGAAAATTACTAGAAAAGACACTTATATCAAAATAGAATTTATACATCATTTTCCTTGGCACATTAGATTGATTACAAGCTCCCTTTAAGAGAAAAATAAGGGATTTGGGGGAAAATTCCTAAGCATAGTTAGAAAAAAACAACACCTAAAACAAATATTGGCATGAAGAGCTGAAGTAGTTGTAATTTATGTCTAGGAGGTCCAATAATAACATTAACGTATACATATATTGTTCATTAACTATATTATATATACTAAAAAATTGACCTTATCTATGTTGTTAAAAAAGATTGGTTGTTTGTTATCATTTAATACTTGTATCTATAGTTTCAAAGTGTATGCAAGTCAAAACTCAAACACCTTTTTACTGATAACTTTTACTACATAATATATATTTATCTCACTAAATATATAAATTTAAAACATTTTTAAAAATAATTTAGTATATGCTCTTACTAAGAATAATACAATAAAATAAAATATTTGGTATATATAAACTAAAATATCTCAATATAAATATATTATTTTTTTAATAATTTTTTTAATAAAAAATAGATAATAAATTTATCCAACACAAATTCTATATGAAACATATCACATTTAATTTTAATCACTTATTATATAATAATTATTAAAATGATTATAATTTTAAAAAGAAAAAAAGGAGGAGATTCCAGCTAACCAAATTTAGAGTTAGTAGAGAAAGCATTAGTAAAGTTAAGGTAGTGGTTAAAAGAATTATTATGGTTAAAAGAATTTTTAATTTATATTATTCAATCAAATATAATTAATTATATTTTTTATTATAATTTTTTAATATAAGTATTGTCAAATTATATATAATTAATTGAATTTTGTAAAAACAAAAATGAAATGAAATCATAAAATGGAAATGAGATTAACTTATCCTATGTTTACTATTTTTGTAATAAAAATAAATAAATTATTTGCAAGAACTAGTTAATCGTATGATAGTTTTGCTATCTTAGTTCGTATAATAATATTTTATTGGATTTTCTATTTTTTCCTACGTTTTATCAAAATAAAAAAGAAGATTAACTAACAATTTTAAGAAAATTATGGCAACATGCCTTTCATTTTTGTGAATGGTTGAGATCATTTTAATCATCTTGTATTGCCTATTAATCAATTTCAATCTTTGAATAAATATTGAGGTTGTAACACTTTAGAATAGGGATTCCTTGGGCATAACACATTCATAACCACCATTCAGTAAAGTCAACTATCAAAATTATACAATTATCATTAAGCAAGACGTGATCTCTAGTTGGCTCTTTGTAAACCTTTGAACTTCACCAATAGACCATGAGCCATTTGAATTTCAATGTTATTTCATTATTATTTTTGACAAAAAATGGGTCATTGGTATTTTTTTCATTAATTCTAGATACTTTTAAAGCTATAAATCAGAAGAGTTAAAGTTTACATTTTTCAAAATGTTATGTAGGAATTTCAAATTGTTCTGAGTTTTTTACAGCATTTTATTTGTCATTATCGTATTTAAAAACATAATTTCATGTCTATATGGTCAGTCCTGATGCCACATCATCATGTTTTTTGTAAAAGTGACAAAATGATCTCCAAAAGAGTAAGACACATAGATATGCATTAAATGATGTTTAATGGTGTGCTACTGTGGCACCACATGAATGGTGAGTTTCTCAAAAAATTCCTTCTTTTCAAAAATATGGATTGATGAGATAATTTTAGTGCACCATTATAGATCTATTTTGTTCATATACTAACATTAATTGTTGACCAAACATCACACCTTTTATACCCTCTCACTTATTCACTCTTGTCCCCTACACTATACCTCAAATACATACCATGACACAAGAGTAACCTAATACAAAAAAAAATCTTCGATTTAAAAAGAAAATATCAACATTTATTTATAATTGAATTATAATGCTAAAATTAATAAATAGAAATATTCAATAAAATGTAGAACTCTACTTTTATATATTAAATTAATATTAATATTTAACATATTATAATTGTAAGAGAAATAATTATAGATCTATTTAAATTGGCATGGATTTTATTTGAGGTTATCCATAATCATGATATTTTAAAATACAATTTAGTATTTAAAATTTAAAAATATAATTTAGTATTTATTGTAGTATTGCAGTATTTGTAGATGGCTGGTAATAGTAAAATAGTTGTGAAATATATAATCTTTGATTTGGGTATTCAATTACATATAGGTGATTCAAAATATATGTTGCAATCCTTTAAGATGTTTCTGTCTTAGAAAATATTATACAATTAATCAAATTCATAATAAGTCATGTAGTCTATTAACAATTACTTTTAAAGTGTTCAACTCGTCCACTTAAGTTTGAGTTAGGCAACAAGAATGATCCTATAGGTGAATAGTAATGCAATTAAAAAGAAATAAGATGCTTATAAGAACTCAACCTTAACTACTATATCTTTTATGCTACCTTGAGGATTTCTCAATTTATATATCATATCAAGAGTATAAATAATTTATTTTCTTGAATTTAAATTCAAAATTAAAGACATTCAATATATAATGAACAATAAGCATGCTTACATAGAATAAATTATAAAAATTATAAAAATTATAAAAATTAGTATTTTTTATTGCATACTATTAAGAATAAAGAAACTTAAATGTAACATAAAATAAATTGTTGGTGTGTATATTTAATGGTGTGCAAAGATTGTCTATAAAATAATGGAATGTAAAATTACTTATCATGCCCTCTAATTAGCCAAAAAATTGTTTAAAACTCTAACACTAAACAAGTAGCAAAATAATCCATATCCCTAGGTTTCTTTTCTCTAATATAAAATATGTGCGCATCATGATATTCTCAAGCTACTAGCATTATATAGCCTTATATTCTTATTTAACAAAGTAAGAATATTTTGGCCTAGTGCTAATAAATAAAGAGCTTTTGATGATTATGATGTATTAAAATAAAGATTTCTTAAAAATAATTACCTACATATTAACAATTCACATTTTCAAAATGATAGTTTAGAATTGAGAAAAATAAATGTACATTGAATATTACGATAATTTATGATGAAAAATTATTACATTATTAATTGGAATTATTTTTATAAAAATAAATCTTTTTTTGCAAAAAGAGGGGTAAAAATTTATTAAGACAGAAAGGAATACAACAAGGAGAGCTCAACAAGGAGCTCGATCCTGAGCAACAAGATCATCAAATTCTTGCACCATCTCAAAGGACAGTTGCCCCCTATCCCTAATATTCCAACCCGGATCATGACTAGAAGCCCATTTGGCTAAACAATCAGCAGGTCTATTCCATTCTCGCGGAATATTCTTGAACCTAATGAACTGAAAAGAGGAAGAGAAGAAAAGAATCTACTTAACAACAGTGGCCAGCTGCCAACTAACATCCTCAAGCTCTTGCGAAGAAAGCATGTTCACCACCACCTGGGAATCAGACTCACAAACAATCTTACTCCATCCCCACAAGCAACACTGTTCCATAGCATATAAAATAGCCTGAGCTTCCATGAGATTGTTAGTATAATCACCCTTATGAATTGAGAAGAAAAATTTAACATTCCCAAAACTACAACGAGCCACTCCGCCAATACCAGCCGGACCAGGATTCTCACGAGAAGAACCATCAGTGTTAATTTTCAGAACTCCACAGGGAGGAGGAGTCCAGTGCCCATCCCGGTTAACCCGACCCTTCCTTTGATGGTGAAGCTGCCTGGACATAGAAGGAAACCTATGAGCCGCAACCCCATCCTGCAGATGAAAATTGAGGCGATTACAGATAGCAAGATCAACCGGATCCATACCCTCATCAAGCTCACACTTCACAAGAATAGTTTTATATTCTATTAATGACAATATCTTTTAATATTGTATTATTTTATTAGGATATTTTATCTTTTTTCATGTATGTTTCAATATTTATATATTATTCTTGAGTCACAAATACTAATTAAAAATGAATAAAAAAATACTAATTTTTATATATTTATTTGCTCGTTAAAATTTATAGAATAATTAGAAAAGAAAAACTATCTTTTACAACTTTATAGATATATCTTTTAAATTATTATCTTATTTTATTGTAATTTATAACACCTAAAGTAAATGATTGAATGAGAGGGTGAGAGAGAAACTAACTTTTCATTCCTTATTTAATTTTAATAATTTAAAAATAACATATATTCTTATAGATTAATGTGCCCTCTCTGTCCCTCTCTACCTTCCTTTACATATTCCTTCACATATCTATATCTTTCTATCTCTTTATCTCTTCCTCTAACATTCAGTCCCTCTTTCCATTTCCATTTATTCCTTTTATTGTCTATATCATTGCATCTCTCCCCATAGAAACCCTCTATATTTCCTTAATTATGTCAAGTTTTCCTATCCATTCTATCTCTATCTTTATTTCCTTTAATGTCCCCCTGTCGAATCTTCCCCATTACTCTCTCCATTTATGTCTCTAATCATCCCTCTCTTTAATTCTAGTAGTATATGTTCAGCAAAATATTTTAAGGACTCAAAAGGAAATATGTGCGAAGCATTGCGATGAGACCTCAAAAAATGAGAGATTCATTAATTCCATGAATGTTTGTCGGAGATAACGAATATATTATTTCATTCAATTTTTCATCATCAAAAGGTGCTTATCATTGGAAACGATTCAATATGATTGTGACAAAAGAATATACATAAGACTAGTTAAGCGAGAAGTTTACAGGGTAGACAGGCTGCTGATTAGGGTAGAAGAGTGTGAGAAATATTAATATAAATTTAAACTCACAACCCAACCCCAAAAAAAAAAAAACTTTTCTTGGCACTTAAAATTTTCTCGGCACATGAAGGTGCCAAGTGCCAATTTAACTTGGCACTTGAAGAAAAAAAGTGCTTGGCACAGGAAGGTGCCGAGTGCCAGATATTACTCGGCACTTGCACGGCACTTGATGGTGCCGAGTGACAGGCAACAGGTCCTAAGTGAACTCGGTACAAAGAGGAGCTCGGTAGCAATAGATGCCGAGTATGCTCGGCTCCAAAAGAAATGCTCAGCAACAATAGATGCTGAGTGAGCTCGGCTTCAACAAAGAAATTATAACTTAGCACATTTCAATGTGAATGCATTCACCATTAAAACTAGAGAGCCAAAGCTTTAAGCTTTCAAACAAATTTCTCAAATACAATATATAAGGGAAGATCAATAGATTCAAGTATGCTTTCTTGCTTTCTATTTAATCTTTCATTAAACTATTACAAAATTTGGGAGCATTCGGCTTCAACTAGAAAACCCTAAAATAACCCTAAACTGATAATACTTCAAACTTCAATAAACTTTCAAACCTAAAACTCTAATGGCTGCATACAGTGGTGCCTGGAGCAATCACTACTTCAACAGGATGAATCCAAATAACAACAAACTCATAGAATGAACAGAGGAGACACGTGCAACTGCAGGCACAAACTTCCTTCCTCTTCATTCTCTGCTCAGCTCTGCAACTTTTTCTCTGATTTGCTTGATCTGCATTTGATAAAAATGAATGTATAAACATTCCTTTTGTCACATTCCATTCTTTTCCCTCTCAACATTCAAATTCAAAATCTCACCTACTAAAATGAATTCCTGTCGTTCATGGATGCCTACGGTGACCTGACAGGGTAGATGGGCGTGGGGCTCGACGACAACCTGTAGCGTTCACATTTAATTTCCAACACTCCCCCTTTGTCTCGAGCCAAACAAACAAGGATCACAACTGATCCAAATCAACTACACCAAGACACTCTCTTAGGTGTACAAAAATCCAATGCCTAATGGCTTTGTGAAAATGTTTGCTAGCTCCTACTCTGACTTGCAAAAATTCATTTTGATGTCCCCATTCTCCACTAACTCTCTAATGAAGTGATATCTGATTTCTATGTGTTTGCTTCTCCCATGGAAGACTAGATTCTTGGACAATGCAATTGATGAGATGTTGTCACAATAAATTGTGGTTCCATCCTCTTGCCTTTCATTCAAATCTGTCAAGATCCTCCTTAGCCAAATTGCTTGACATGCTGTTGCATTTGCTGCAATGTATTCAGCCTCTGCTATAGATTGAGCAACAATAGGTTGCTTTTGGATGCCCATGAAATTGCATCCGTTCCCATGTGAAACATGTATCCGGAAGTGCTCTTCCTATCATCTAAACTTCCAACCCAATCACTATCAGTGTAACCAACCAACTTGAAATCATCATTTGCAGTATACAAAATTTCAAATCCCTTGGTACCTTGCACATGCCTTAGGATCCTCCTTCTCGCTTGCTAATGGGAATCCTTTGGTGTTTCCATAAATCTAGAAATCAGACTTACTGCATGCATTTGGTCTGGCCGAGTTGCAGTCAAATACATTAGACTTCCAACCATACTCTTGTATAATGTTGGATCCACTCTCTTGCTAGAGTCTTCCTTGCTCAACTTCAGACCTACTGCTATTGGTGTGGGGGCTACCTTGCTATTCTGCATTTTAAATCTCTACAAGATCTGCCCTGCATATTTTTTTTGAGAGATGAAGATGCTATCATGCATTTGTTTTATTTCTATGCCTAGAAAGTATTTCAAGAGACCTAGGTCTTTCATTTCAAATTCACTTTTCATGGCCTCTTTGAACTCACCAATTAGAGCCTTGTCATTACTAGTAAAAATCAAGTCATCTACATACAATAAAACAATCAATACATTACCATCTTCTGCCTTGATGTAAAGAGTAGGCTCACCATTGCTTTTTCTAAAGTCATTGCTCATCAAATATGAGTCAATTCTACTGTACCATGCCCGTAGAGCTTGCTTGAGCCCATAAAGATCTCTCTTCAATCTATATACTTTGTTCTCTTCACCTGCAACTTCATAACTAGGTGGCTACTCCACATACATTTCTTCTTTCAATACACCATTTAGAAAGGCAAACTTCACATCCATTTGATATGCCTTCCATTTGTGCTGAGTTGCAATTGCTATGACAGCATGCACGGTTTCCATTCTTGCAACTGTGGCATAAGTCTCATCATAGTCTCTTCCATACTGCTATTTGTAGCCCTTAACTACCAGCCTTGCCTTATGCCTATCAATCTTGCCTTCAGCATTGCATTTGGTCTTATAGACCCATTTCACTCCAATCACTTGATTCTTGGGAGGCAATTCAGTTAACTCCCATGTCTCATTCCTTTCTATAGCATCTATTTCCTCATCCATGGCATTACACCATTTCTTCTCCTTAATAGCTTCCTTAAAATATACTAGATCACTATGAGAAAATAATGCAAAATTAACACTCTCATCATAATCTTCATACGTTTCATCTTGGTATATCTCCCTAAGACTCTTGGTCTTTCTTGGTAACAGGGAGGAGAGTCTAGGATTAGAATCTTCATTGCTGCTGCATTGCCGACTAGCTCGGTCTTCACTGGTACTCGACATTGACACTCTGTCATGCCTAGAGGAGATCGGCAATGTCTGAATCTGCTTGCCTTTTCTTCTATTTTCTCCTTCTTGTTGTTCATCATTATCTTCTTCACTCATAATTGGCACTTTACTAGAAGTGCTCGCTGACTCATTAATTGAACCATACCAAGACTGATTTTCGAGAAATTCCACATCTCTTGAAAGCATCATCTTGTTGTTCAATGGGTCATACAATCTGTATGCCTTTGATTCTGGACTGTACCCTGTGAAAATGCATTTCACACCTTTTTCATCAAATTTTTGTCTTTTCTCTTTAGGCACATGTGCAAACACCCTTAAGTGTTCAACTGTCCATCTTCTTCGTAACCATGCTTCCATTGGAATTCTGTCACAAAAAACCTTTGTAGGACACCTATTAATTAGGTAAACTGCTTTTTCCATAGCCTCTCCCCAAAATTCAGTTGCGAGACCTTTCTCTTTCATCATGCTTCTTGGCATTTCAACAATGGTCCTATTGTTTCTTTTAGCCACTCCATTCTGCTGTGGTGTATAGCTGGCTATGAGCTCTTTCTTAATTCCATGTTTCCTGCAAAAATTTACAAAAGAATTGGAGGTATACTCCCCTCCTCTATCTAATCTTAGGACCTTGATATAGTGTCCACATTCTCTTTCAGCTTGGGCTTTAAATTCTACAAGTTTTTCAAATGCTTCAGATTTATTCTTTAAGAAATACACCCATGTCTTACAACTGAAATCATCAATGAATGTCATGAAATAAGTACTCCCCCCAATGGAAGTAACTTGCATAGGACCGACTAGGTCAGTATGCACTAACTCTAATGAATATATAGCCCTCCTAGAATTTCTAGAATTAAAGGGAAGCCTATGTTGCTTACCCAAAATACAAGCTTCACACTTGTCACAAGAATTTCCTATTCGTGGCAAACCTTCTACCATTCTTTTATTTGATAAAAAATTTAAACTAGCACAGCCAAGATGACCATACCTGAGATGCCATAGCTGTGAGGGGTCTTCAATCACACTCCTTAGAGCTGATTGTGTGGGAGGTGCAACACAAACTTGAGATGAGAAACATGTCTCTATCCTCAAGGGAAACATTTTGTTCTTTGTCATTTGAACTACTGCAAGTAAGTTCTTGCTCCCATCTTTTTCATGAATGACACACATGTCATTCTCCATTAGCACTTTGTATCCATTTTGAATGAGCCGACCAATGCTCATCAAATTGTGCTTCATACCAAGGGCAAAATACACATTTTGTATCTCCCTTTTCTCACATTTGTTGGTGTGGACCATAATAGATCCTTTGCCCACAATTGATAGGGTTCCATTGTTACCCATTTTAATTTCAGATTTGAAACTCTTGTCAATGAATGAAAACAAGGTTTCATTGCCACTCATGTGGTTGCTACATCCACTGTCAAGGTACCAAACCTCAAGGCTTCCTTCTTCACCAACATTACACATGATGAAGGCAGCAACATTGGGTCCACTTCTCATATTCATGTCAGCCACAATTTCTTGTCCTAACTGATCATTCTGCTTCTTCCAGCATTCATTTGCATAATGCCCATATTTATGACAATAGTAGCATTCTACATTACTCTTATTTGACTTGTAGTTTTTCTTACCTCCTCTTGAAGCATTTTGTGAGCCACTTGCTCCATCTGCTCTTCTTGAGCTTTCTGCTGTAGCATTTCTCTGTCCTCCATTACCTCGGCCTCTACCTCTGGAGTTCCTGCCTGAGCCATATCTTCCTCTCCCCCTTCCTCTTGGATTTCACTGAGCCTTGAATTCTTGCTCTTGGGTAGAAGAAGATGTGGATCTATTGATCCTATACTCATGGGTTTGAAAAGAACCCATCAACTCATCCATTGTCAAAGTAGTGAGGTCTTTTGCATCTTCTATTGTCATGACCAAATGGTCATATTTATGAGGTAAACTCCTCAATATCTTTTCCACTATCCTCTGCTCTTGATAGTCTTCTCCATTTGACTTCAGTTGGTTAATCACATTGGAGGTCCTTTAACTGAAGTTTGCAACTGATTCATTTTCCTTCATTTGAAGGTTCTCAAACTCCCTCCTTATGTTCTGTAGCTTAACCGTGCGGACTTTATCAGTCCCCTTGAAGTTCAAATCAAGGATATCCCATGATTCCTTTGCATAATTTGCTGCTGCAATCTTTGGAAAAATTGTCTCTGTCATTGCTACTTCAATCAAGCTTAATGCTTTTTCATCCTTCCTCCTTGACTCTTTCAAATGAGTCTTCTGTACATTTGTGAGGGTAGCATACTGAGTTGGATTAGCCACATCATTGAATCCATCGACCACAAACTCCCACAAATCATTTGCAACCATAATGATTTTCATCTTCTTTGCAAATGTATCATAATTCTGTCCATTAAATGATGGTGGCTGCTACCATATCTTTCCTGCATCTCCTGCCATGATAAATATCCCAAGAAAAACAAATGCCTTAACTCACTGTGGATGTGGGGCCTCAAAGCTATGATACCATGTTAGAAATATTAATATAAATTTAAACTCACAACTCAACCCCCCCAAAAAAAAAACTTTACTCAGCACTTAAAAGTTGCTCGGCACATGAAGGTGTTGAGTGCCAGTTTTACTCGGCACTTGAAGAAAAAAAGTGCCCGGCACAGGAAGGTGTCGAGTGCCAGATATTACTCAGCACTTGCTCGGTACTTGATGGTGTCAAGTGATAGGAAATAGGTGCCGAGTGAACTCGGCACAAAGAGGAGCTCGGTAGCAATAGATGCTGAGTATGCTCGGCTCTAAAAGAAATGCTTGACAACAATAGATGCCGAGTGAGCTCGGCTTCAACAACGAAATTATAACTTAGCAAATTTCAACGTGAATGCTTTCACCATTAAAACCAAAGAGCCAAAGCTTTAAGCTTTCAAAAAAATTTCTCAAATACAACATATAAGGGAAGATCAATAGATTCAAGTATGCTTTCTTGCTTTCTATTCAATCTTTCATTAAACTATTACAAAATCTGGGAGCATTTGGGTTCAACTAGAAAACCCTAATATAACCCTAAACTGATAATACTTCAAACTTCAATAAACTTTTAAACCTACAACTCTAATGGCTGCATACAATGGTGCCTGCAGCAATCACTGCTTCAACAGGACGAATCCAAATAATAAAAAACTCATAGAATGAACAGAGGAGACACGTGTAACTGCAGGCACAAACTTCCTTCCTCTTCATTCTCTACTTAGGTCTGCAACTTTTTCTTTGATCTGCTTGATCTGCACTTAATAAAAATGAATGTAGAAACATTCCTTTTCTCACATTCCATTCTTTTTCCTCTCAGCATTCAAATTCAAAATCTCACCTACCAAAATGAATGCCTGCCATTCATGGATGCCTGCAGTGACCTGACAAGGTAGATGGGCATGGGGCTCGAGGACAACCTACAGCGTTGATGTTTAATTTCCAACAAAGAGGCCATAGTGTTTCTCAATTTCATCCCCCCTCTTCAAATTCTCATTGAGAAGAGCGAAGATATAAGTCTCAATGCTGCTTCTAGGCCTCGTCGGAGTCCCTGCACTTGACAACACATGCTGTATTAGATTATTCATATATGTCTACACATTCTCAATGGTTGCCACATGGTTCCCCATAGAAGGCCATCCACTCTTAGCCATCACAATTAGCAGATCTGGATGTCCCGGTGTAGGAAAAATTGCCATCTACTATAGGATTCGTGGGCTTAAAGGGCACGTATTCTAAAGTCATTCGGTTCTTGTTGCGGTTGTAGCTATGGTAGGGATGGACGTTTGCCATGAAAGCAGAGTCGTGCTCTTGCAGGAACTGTAAAATAGAACTCATGTTGTCTTTTACATTGTCGTCGAATGTTCCCTGTGACGGAGGGAAACCGTTGCCAATGACTGTCATGGTGTGGGATGTGGAGACCTTTATGTTGTTCTACAGATTCACATTCTCAAGTGTTGTTTGAATGTTTTTAATTGCGGGGACAAGATATGGCATGTACTGATCATTTCCTCCCATTGCCAAAACCTCGTTTCCTACAGAAATGCATGTGATATTAGTGGAAGGGTAAAATGCTTCGATGTTGTCTTTTACCCACCCGTTTGTAGAATCTTGATTTGTAGCAATCGCCTGCAACTCGTTGTTTTCCACTCCTACAATTACGTTGATTCTAGAATTTACAAAGGCTTTAAGTACATCGTGGTTCGCTATGAAAATTCTCATTTTCCTGAGATTGTTTTTCTTAATTAAAGCAACCGCATCACCAACACTTGGTAAATTGTTTCCCTACAATCCGTAGTTGACTCCTATTTGCTGACAATCTACAAAAGAAACATGTCATCCTAGATTGATAAGATCATAAAACAGCAGAAGTTGCTTCCGTATTTACTTGCATGTATATATATGAAATATGAAATTGAAGGCTTGTTGGTAAATAGATTTGTCACAGTAGAATTTGCCGAACATAGTGTATGGCAAACCGTTCACAACAGTTGGAAAGGCCCTTGGTATGTGGCCTTCCTCTACGTTTAGAGGGGAAGCTCCCTCATATGATATAATTTTTAAAGGATTTTCAAATAAAGAATTTAAAACTTCAAAGATTAGGAGAAAGTCGTTCAGGACTAATGCACCACACATCCTTACAACCTTCTTCGGTAAACAAGATTGATAACAAAGGTGATCAAGGACTACGCTTGAAAACCACCAGTATTACCAAGCACATTCATTAACATTTATAAACACTCACATAGTACCATGAGAATGTTTACTACAATAGATAACAATTTTGATTTTAGAATAAGAAACCCAAAGCATATCTCATTCCATTTCCTTGCACCAAGAAGACAAAAGAGATTTTCAATTTCAGAGATAAAAAGTGTACATACTTTTCAAAATTTATCTCTCAATCAAAATTTCATCATAGTGTTCCCTTATTTTTCAAACCAAAAAGTCCCTTTACAAAGACCAAAAGATCCCTTATATAGACACAAAGGTTAATAACTACCCTTCTGTGGTTAATAACTATCTCTCAAATACGTGATTTGGGTGAGGTTAATTAACCTCAACAAAATTAACCAAGAATGACTTGAAACTTAGTCCTCACACCTTCTGAGAGGAAGATTGAATAATTAATCTTTTTTGATCTCCTTTTGATATTTGAATGATTCATTCAAGTTACATTACTTTATTGATGAACACATATCCTCCTTCTCATGAAGAGATCAAGAGCATGTGGTGTGTATGACTGCACTGAATATGGACTTTATGTTTATGATCTCTCCAACTATGCTTATCTCTAGAAAATGTGCCTTTCTTCCATGATGACGTCTATTGAAAGGCTAGCCCTTATACAGACACAAGTACCAAAATTCTCATCTCTCTTGCAATTATCAAATATTGTGTGAGAGTATCACATAACATTCCATTGAAACAATTAGGTGCCCAGTCTATAATTTGTTTCATGCATCTACAAATATTTGATAAAAGTTGACAAACTTTATGATTCATGCAATTATTGCAATTCCTGCTCATCCTCATCAAACTTAATTTCTTGAACCTTTACCATATCTGTGACTATGCTTGCATCATGCGTAGAAAATGACTATGGATAAAATTTAAGCAATGTGGTCCCATCTATGGCTGAAATGGAGAAATTAAAAAGCTATCTTGCTCGGACATCTATGCCAATTCTTACTCATTCCACTCTGCTCTTCTACAATCCAGAGACCAAATCTATTGAATGATTAATCAACTGTAATGTCCATTAAACAAATTCATTTGTGCTAAGGAATGTTGGATCTAGGCCATTCCATCAAAGAGTTGGCAGGCTTTGTCAAGAAATTTGAATTGGTTTGTATGAGAAAGCCTGTCGGTAATCAAATTTGCTTCCTTGCCAGCCAGCTTGGAAAGATCTTTGGGATCCTCTGGCATTTTAAGATTTTTGCTCTTGAATGCAACTATGAATACCTATAGAATTTGAGTAAGGGGACTTGTCTATGGAATTTTGATACAGTAAGTATTATATCCTAGCAAAATGCAAATCATTTAAAAGAAAATAGCCCCAACTGAAATTCCAAAGCCATCATCTCATCGCTCATTGTTCTGAACCCAAGCTAACACTGCCACTCTAGTTGTTGAGTCCACAGTAACACTTATGCATTGCTAACACACACATCTGCACAATAACCATTTTTAATAATTTTCCCATGGACTCCCTTCCCTCTTCCAAACTCCCACTTTCACACAGGCAGGGGGGAAACAGACAAAGGTTGTGGAACCTGGCTTTACACCTGCCAATTGCATTTGCTTGGAAGTTTCTATAGCCTTGTGAAAAAATCCATTTTGTCTATATCCTACAACCATTGCAGTCCAAGGTACCACATTTCTTTGAGGCATTCTTTCAAACAATTTAAATGTCAATAAACTTTTGATGAGCTCTCCAAGGTGTAATATAATAACCACTAATAATTGGGTTGCAATTATAACCTCTGCAACTTTCTTTGAAATTTTGACAACCTGTAGGACCATAATTGTCGCCACCATAATCTGAACCATAGCTCCCAATCCAAACTCCTTACAGATGCTATGCATGGATTTGCGCTTAGGCTGCTTAAACAAACTGTCTATCAAGGGGCTACATTATTGTTTCTAACAACCTCCATTTGAATGTATCTCTTCTTTTAATCTCCAACACATTTTCCATAAGATTCTTTAAGAAAAGTCTTCCTACTCGTCCACTTCTCATCTTCCCTAAAGCTTAGAGGAACCAAACAGTCAACCATCCCAAGCACTCATTTGCTGTAGATAACATAGCAAAAGGCACTTGAGCAATAGAAGAATAGACCGAGAACACATTATAGGATCTCTTTTTCTTCATTAATGTCAGCTTTGCAAGCGCTTCTCCTTCAAGATTGGCCTCCCTGGATACTAAGGTCACATCTTAATGATGGGGTATTTCTAAGCACTAAAGAGAGGGCCAATTCCACTACCACGAATGTAATTTTTTTTAAAAGAAAATTATTTGCCATTGATCTTACTACAAAGCAATCTATGTGGAATGGCAAGGGGTAGCTGTTATCATTTGTCTGCCCTGCTAAGATTCAATTTTCAAATGTCTAGCCCGTCCAACGGTTAATTCCCAAAGTTAATATTATTTTAATTCCTAAGCCTTATAACATGGTTTCTACGGCCTGCAGGTTCTCCATCGTCAGATCTAAGCAGATCGATGGTAGGCGCTATGTCACTTTTCAAAAGTTGCACGGCGGATAGCATAGCGACATCGTGCCCTAGTGACACATTACCATGGTGGGTCCGCGAGGTAGGTCATCCAAGGTTCTTTGGTGGGTCGAAAAATTTCCACAGCACCATGGGCGCTATGTCACTATCATATGTTGACCGAAAAATCTTCATAGCGACATAGCGCCCAGCCAGCCGAAGGGTGCTTCGATAGTGAGTCCCAGTGTTCGGTGGGCAAGGTTCGCAGTACTGAAAAATGTTTATGGCGAGCTGGGTGAATATGTGGTTCATGGGCTGGAAAGTTTCAAAAAAGCGGCAAGGTGCCATGGCGCCAACGGAAAACTCACGAGTTTTTCATTAGCAACATAGAGCCTGGTTAACACGTGGTGTGGTCAGGATTAAGCAATACCAGAATCTGCCAAGGTGGTGCTTCATTAGGCCAATGGGGGACTGCCACGTATGTTAGGTCAACATATAGATAGATTGTAGGACCAGATCTTCAACGCGACCAGTGCAGTAAGGGGTTAAGCTCTCCACTGTCGGATCTACAGAGATCAATGACAGGTGCCATCGCGCTATGGATAAGCCGCACGAGATTTACGTTAGCGACATGGTGCCTGGAGGACATGTGTCCTCGTGGGTCCAGGTTTGGAGGTGCAAGAAATATAGATGGTTGGCACGTGGCCGGTTCCCATTGATTGATACACTGAGGGCCAGGGGGCAGTCTCTATCTTGCTTTCTGTCAAATCAAGGAAAATTGACAGAAGGTGCCATGTCGCCATGGTGAAGTTGCGCGATCTTTACCATAGCGACATGGCGCCCTTTCGACACATGTCAGTGGGGCCAGGTCTCGCTAGGTTGCGGTCACTAAGGTGATGGCAGGTGTGCTGACAGCATTTCGCGAGCCCAGAAGTTGAAAAGCAAGCACGAAACATGATGAGTCTTCACAATCATCAGATCAGCATAGATCTACAGGAGGCACCATCTCGCTATGGTAAAGTTGTGCGATCTTTACCATAGTGATATAGCATCTTGCTGACGCGTGGCTCACTGGCAAACCAGGGTTGACGGTTAACGGCTGACAATCAGTGCAATCGTCGTGGTCAACATGGCAGTTAGTTTTGATGTTGCGGCTAGATGGTGGAAAGGTGGTGTAGTGAGATTGGCAACCATCGCGGTTAGAGATAACAGTGGGGCACTATTTCGCTATAATGAATCTCAAGGCATGGTGCCCATAGCGACATAACGCCCAGTCCGACGTAAGGAATGGTCAGTGCATGGGACCTTGAGGAGGTGGCAAAATAAAGAGAGACGATTGGATTGCGTGGTCTAATTGGCACATAAGGAACTGTTTGAATTGCTTTGACCTCGCAGATTCATGAGCTAGAAATAATGAATCAGGTTTTTTGCCGCGAGATTTCGATCCTGTGATCAATGCCACCAACTCAAAAGTGAATGCAAAGTGCAAGGACATTCTACCACCATTACAGATCTATCTACTATGTCAGGGGATGTTTTCTAGCATCGTTCTGTCTTCTCCAGGCTCTTTCTTAGAGGAATATCAAATTTTTGGTACTCAAAACCACCAGATCTTTGATTGGATTTTCAAGGTGAGAAGTTAATGCTATTAGGTGAGAAGTAAATGTAATGCAAAAGATCTCAGTTATGCCTGAACTATAAAGGAAAATTTTGTAGCTTTTGTAGGGGGACTCCTTTTCTGATTTCTCTACTACTGCTCCCAGGTCTATAGTGCAAAATTCCCTTTTTCTCTGAGCTGTATAACATTCTGTATCATCTCCTTCAGCCATCAATCTGTATGTGTATCCATCTTGCCTCTCATTGGTGTATTGTTGAGATCTATGGCCTGCATACTGTATCTATTTTTGACCTATTGGATAATATATAAGTGAAATCCTTTTCCTTGCATTATTTAGTTTGGTTTCCTAATCTATATGTGGTTGTTGATTGACATAAGTTTGGGTGTGTATGTCTTTTGAATGTTATCTTGGTTCTGTAGTACATATATGGGATGAGATGAGTCTGAACACTCTATTTCGGTGCATCACCTCCTTAGATTAGAACTAGGTAGATTTTCTTTTGTGCTCTCCTACTCCCTTTTCCTCTCCAAGAGTAGTTAGGTGCACCCTGATAGTAAGAGGAAGCCGGCCTTCTCCGGAGACTCAACCTCACAGTTCAAGTCCCATAGCTTGGAGGTTGTTTCCATGTTTCACTAGGTTGTCTTTGCACATAGGTCTTGGAGAAGGGTGCAAACCTAAGTGACAACAGTTTTTGGCATGCCCGGTGAGACACTTTTTCAAACAAAATTTAAAGTCTACTGGTGTCAAGAAGAAAGCGTTTTAGAGATTAATACTAAAGAGGTAGTGCTGGCTTTAGTATTCAGGCCTTCAAGAGGTTGATTCTTCAAAGTACTTGGCAACTCTGAACATCAACAAATCTGGTTCTAGGCCATAGTTGCAGAAATTCATGCCTAGAGCTGAAACAAGGGCGTCTTCTAGAGGTAAATTTCAATATCAAGAGCTTTCTCTTTCAAATCCTAGAAGAAGGAGGACGAGAACTTCATTATCACCAGTTAGGCGTGTAATAATAGTTAATATACCTGTAAGATCTATCTCTACTCCTCCTACTATTCAAACTCAGCCTAGATTGCCATCAACACTCATCAATAGAACACTTGTTTACATGGCACATCCAAGAGTTCACGCTTTTTCCACCTTTAATGGTGGAAGTCCTCTATTGTTAGCCCAAAGACATGATATACTAGTATCTACACTAAAAAGTATACCTGATTTTACTGGCAAAACTTCCATCTCCCCTTTAGAGCATATCCAAGAAGTAGCAAATGTCTGTAATATTCATGGTATCACAGAGGATGATGTTTTTGTCAGAGTTCTAGCCTCATCTTTAAAAGGAAAAGCATTATAGTGGTATAGAGGCTTAGCTCATGGTTCTATAACTGATTGGGATGGACTAGGAGCAGGGTTACGCAAACATTTTGAGGATAGAAGTGACCATCTGTCGCTTTTAGAGCAGCTGACTACTATGAAAAGGGCCCCCCATGAATGTATGACTAATTTTAACTATAGATTTCAAAAGAAATGGGATAGAATACCTACTACAGTGAAACCTACCCCCGGTAATGCCTTCTTACATTACCTTAGAGCTTTGAACAGTGATATTGCCACTACAATCCAAACTATGGGAGGAGATACCTTGCCTAATGCTTATGAGATAGCCATAAAAGCTGAGAACATCCTGATACAAGGAGGAAAGTTGGCTCCAAGGCCCCCTATGCCTTTCTTTCCTGATGTTCCCAACCACCAACCAGCAATGGCCCCTCTTCCTACAACTTCTGCATCACAAGCCCTTCCTCCAGTCCCTCAAGCTTCCACATCCTCAAATAGGATAGATGAACTCAAAGAAATGCCCCAAGGTCTAGTGCTGAATACGGATAAAAGAGAGAAGACCCTGGATAAAAAATTGCAAGAGCAGGGGAGGGAGTTGAAGGACCAAGGGAAGAGATTAGAGGATAGTTTTTCTATAATACAAAAAATGAGTAACAAAGTGGTGGCCTTAGAAAGGTAGCAAGCTCAAAGTGGCAAGCCTCCCCAATTGCAATATCAGGCTCCAAATGGTGGTAGGCCTCCTAATCAGTGGAATAACTCTTTTGATCAGGGTCGAAAAAATAGTCATGCTTCTGCTTCAAGCTCAAATCAGAACAGAGCTATAGTCCCTCAAAATAACTTGGCCCAGGATCAAGATTTATGTCCTTCCTGCAACTATTCTTATACCTATTGCATGTGCCAGAAGGTAGAATCTTATTTGCCCTGACCAATATAATACTTCTGCTTTTGCTTTTCTTGGAAAATTGAGAGGGACATACTCTTATGAAGACATTTGTATTCCTTCTCGACGAAGTAGAGTTGCGCAGGTTGAGCAAATCTCTGGACCAGATTTGGCAAGGGCCTGAAGGTGGATTGGAAGAAAATGCGGTGCATGAGCAATTGCGTAGGCAGGCCTTCTCGCAATCTTTTTTTGTTGATATTGCAGGATGGCGTAATCATCGGGTAATGTTATGCCAAGTTGGATGAATCGATCAGTGCTGCAGTTTAATGGGCTCAACCGAACACAGCCAGTGGACGCCCAATCTTGGGAAACCCAGGCTTGATTGTTTGTGGGTTCGAAGCCTTCCGCATAGCTGCAATACTGGAGATTTTTGGAGTTGCAAGTCGCGTAGGCACCGCAGGCACCATAAACATCACATCCATCTCTGGGGACAGACCAAAACATGCTCCAACCATCCCTTACAAATGCATACTGTCACCCTTGTCTGAACTTGGTCATGACGAAACGTGCCAAGAATTTGAAATTAGGGACCAGCATGTAAGTGAAATACAAAACAGAGCCATTGCTCTCAACGCTGATATTGAACATGATATGTTTGTCTGTAATTTCTGGCATTTCGCTGAAAATTGTGCCATCCCAAATTTCGGTTGACCAATACTATTTGGAATTGTTCCAGTTGAACACAAATTGTTTGGCCCCTGACAGATCCCTCTGTAGGGAAAATAGTCCGGGAGCAGGATCCGTTGAGCTCTTCCAGGAGATTAGCTTTTGATGTCCACCGAACCTCATTCCGGGCAACAAGGTATCTGCGAGATTGTCGAAACTCTGCCAAACAATATTAGATTCATTTTCATAACTCGGCATTAAGAAATTACCAGAATCCAATAACACAACTCGGGATGCCTTGTTTGTTGTGTTGGCTGACCAAATAGATGCATCCTCTGCATCGAACAGCACCAGATTACCATCTTTTGACAGCTTCAAAATGCCTGGCTGTTTCCTGGTGGGAGTCTCCCTATTGGTGACCCAAACATACGTCTTCTCTGGAATTTGGGCATACCAGATGCCAATATACCAGTTGGCTCCATTGGGGCTGAAAAATCCCAACTCAAATATACCATTCTTTGTCATAGGAAACTTTAGCAAAATCTCACCAAAAACTTTAGCATGCCTATCAAGTATCTCATGGATATCTATTGGATGACTCTTCACCGGTAGTTCTTGTGAGGCTGGCATAGTAAAATATTTTGTCACCCATTCTATATCATCATACTAAAATAGTTTATTCATTTTCCTCAAGGAGATTACTCTATAGCTTCCATTTGAAAGTCCTTTAAGTACAATAGTCTTGCTCTCATGCTGAAACCTCATCTTCAATTTTTCTAGGTTGAGTGTGAACTCGACTAGTGAGGCCATCCATGTCATGCTAAGGATGACATCATAGTCTCCCATGACTATTACATAGAACTCATCCTCCAACTCATAGCTATCTCCAAACCTGATGTGAAGATTAGATATCTTCAAAGTGCATAATAATTTGTCACCATTAGATCAAGGAATTCAAGTACAAGCACAACAATAAACCAAAAGAGTATGATCAGAATAACAATATATATTTAATTCAATGTATAATTACACTAGGAGTGGCTGTATATAAAGGCCTTTAGAATGCTTCTAGAATGCCTAGGAATTAGCATATTGATAATTCCTACAACCAGGCACATGTCCACCAGAAGTGGATTATCCTTCATTAAGCATAGGAGTAAGTGTGATGATGAGAAGATAAGCCTACAAAGGTGTAGTACACAAATTTATGTTGTAGACACCATGTGCCGAATTAGAGTTGCTTACTTTAGTGTTGTCAACATGACAACTCATAAGAGTATGCAAACTCCTAAGTGTCTCACCTAAAAAATAATAAAATAATGTATTAGCCTAGGTAAACTTAAGTAAAGTGTAATAAGTAAGCACTATTTACACCAACAGCCCCCCTTAAGTGCAACTTAGGGAAATGTACTTAAGCTTACAAAAATTAGGATGAAATGCAAAATGGGTCCCGGCTACTAGGCCATGTTAGGTACCCATGTACATAATGAAATGTAATCTCTCATAAAGTGAAGAAAGAGGGAAAACCTCATGGGAAAAGCCCTCTCCCAAAAAGAGAGATGAAGAAACAAGATGCATGGATGGATGGAGTAATCAAGACCCTCTCATTACAACACACATCAAGTATATACAAAAGTGAAGTATGAGAAGGAGAAAACCCAATAAGAGGAAAAAGTACCCCCCCCCCCCAAAGAGAGAAGAAGAAGAGAAATAAGATAGTCCCCCACCCCCCCAATGTAAAGTGTTGATGAGTGATAGCTACTCCAAGGTAGAAGCTGACCCATGAGTGTTGTTTAATGTTCCTCCTCTTTGGAATAAACAATGGCAAAGGTATAAGTGAGATGCTTCCCTTGTGTGCAGAAATAATACCAATGATGAATGATGTCTTTGAAACCTACTTAATTGACCCTATAATGATGCTAATAGTCACCCCTTCCAATAGTACTGAAAAGAGGAAGTGCAGATCTAGCAAGGATGAATGTAGAACCTGTCCCAAAGAACCAACTATCTTCTCAAATGATAAAGAGACCTCCTACAATTTCTATACATAAGGATCCATAATCATATCAACCTATGAAGATTGATCATGTAGATATTGGACAGGAGGGTCAGAGTGAGCCCTCATGACAACTGAAGAAGATTTTGCTTCATCAAAGAGAAGATGTAAATCATCAAAGATGTCTCCCAAATTTGCTATGTGTGACTTCGTGAACAAATCTGAAATATTTATCAAGAAGTCATCCACTGATGCTGGAAGTGGAAGGCAAGGTGTACCTTGTTGTGCTGAAGTACATGAACCTATCACTATGGCAATGGATGAAGTATTTTCCTCAATAAAGAGAAGAAAAATATCATTGATAATTGCTGTCACTTAGGTTTGCACCCTTGTCCAAGGCCTATGCGCAAGGACAACCTAGTGAAACATGGAAACAACCTCCAAGCTATGGGACTTGAACTATGAGGTTGAGTCTCCAGAGAAGGCCGGCTTCCTCTTACTATCAGGGTGCACCTATCTACTCTTGGAGAGGAAACGGGAGAAGGAGAGCACGAAAGCAAATCTACCTAGTCTAATCTAAGGAGGTGATGCACCAAAATAGAGTGTTCAGACTTCATTTCTGCCCATATATGCACTACAAAACAAAGATAACATTCAAAAGACACACACACCCAGACTTATGTCAATCAATAACCACATACAGATTAGGAAACCAAACTGAATAACACAAGGAAAAGGATTTCACTTATATATTATCCAATAGGCCGAAAATAGACACAGTATGCAAGCCACAGATCTCAACAATACACCAATGAGAGGCAAGATGGATGCACATACACATCGATGGCTGAAGGAGATGATACATAATGTTATACAGCTTAGAGACAAAGGGAATTTTACACTACAAACCTGTGAGGAGTAGCAGAGAAATCAGAAAAGGAGTCCTCCTAAGAAAAGATCACAAAATTGCCTTTATAGTTCAGGCATAACTGAGGATTTTTTGCATTACATTTACTTCTCACCTACTAGCGATAACTTCTCACCCTGAAAATCCAATCAAAGATCTGGTGGTTTTGCGTACCAAAATCTGATATTCCTCTGAGAAAGAGCCTGGAGAAGACAGAACAGTGCCAAAAAACATCCCCTAACACAGTAGATAGATCTGTAATGGTGGTAGAATGTCCTTGTACTTTGCATTCACTTCTGAGTCGGTGGCATTAATCATAGGATCAAAATCTTGCGGCAAAAAACCTGATTCATTGTTTCTAACTCATGAATCCGTGAGGTCAAAGCAAGTCAAACAGTTCCTTATGTGCCAACTAGGCCACGCGGGCCAATCGTCTTTCTTTATTTTGCCACCTCCTCAAGGTCCCACGTGCTGACCATTCCTTACGTTGGACTGGGTGCTATGTTGCTATGAAAAAGTCTTCAAAAATCTCGATAGCACCATAGGGCCTAGTGGTTTCAACCTAATTGCGCCACCTTTCCACCATCTAGCCGTAACATCAAAACTAACTGCCATGTTGACTGCAACAATTGTACCGACTGCCAGCCATTAATCGTCAACCCTGGCCAAGCCAGCGAGACACATGTCAGCAAGACGCTATGTCGCTATAGTAAAGATCGCACAACTTCGCCATAGTGAGACAGTGCCTTCTGTTGATCCGCCCTGATCTGACGATCGTGAAGACTCGTCATGTTCCATGCTTGCTTTTCAACTTCTGGGCTCGTAAAATGCTGTCAACACACCTGGCATCACCTCCACGACCGCACCTTGGTGAGACCTAGCCCCACTGACACATGGCGAAAGGGCACCATGTCACTATGGTAAAGATCTCGCAACTTCACCATGGCGACATGGCGCCTTCCGTCAATTTTCTTTTATCTGATGGTAAGCAAGATAGGTACTGCCCCCTGCCCGTCAGTGTATCAATCAATGGGAACCAACCATGTGCCAACTATCTGTATTTCTTGTGCCTCCAAACTTGGACCCACGAGGACACGTGTCCTCCAAGTGCCAACTTGCTATCGTAAATCTCATGCGGCTTATCCATAGTACGATGGCGCCTGTCGTTGATCTCTGCAAATTCGACGGTGGAGAACTTAACCCCTTACTGTACTGGCCACGTTAAAGATCTGGTCCCACGATCTATCTATATTCTAACTTGGCATACGTGGTTATTCCCCATTGGCCTAATGAAGCACCTCCTTGGTCTGACAAGGCACCAACCTGGAGGGTTCGTACTACTTTGACCCTACTGAGGGGACATGTGGCACCCAGGTGCTATGTCGCTATTTGAAAATCGAGGCCAACTTCCCATAGCGCCATGGCGCCCAACAATGACATGTCTTCTGATTTGCATGTGTCTTCCAATGATTTGCCACCATGGCACCAGACTCCACCAACTGGGCAGATGGGGTACAAAATTGGAACCAACCACTTTCCTGAAGCTCTCACTGTGGTGACTTTTCCGTTGCTGCAAACCTTGCCTGCCAAACACTGGGAGTCATCGTAGAACACCCTCCAGTTGGCCAGGTGCTATGTCGCTATCGAAAAACTCGTGAGTTTTTTGATGGCAATATGGCACCTTGCCACCTTTTGAACTTTCCAGCCTGTGAACTGACCGTTCACCATAAGACATTTCTGTCAGGCGCTATGTCGCTATGAAGAGTTTTCGGCCAACACATGATAGCTACATAGTGCCCACGGTGCAGTGGAACTTTTTCGACTTGCCGAAACATGTCACCCGGCTCGTTGGACCCATTGGACACGTGTCATCAGGGTGCGATGTCATGAACATAAATCTTGTGCAGCTTCTGATGACGAGATAGTGCCAATCGTAGATCTTCTTAGATCTGACGAAGGAGAACTTGTGGGCTGCAAAAAATATGTTATAAGGTTTGAAGCTTGGTATTTTTTAATATTCCCATGGGTATTTGACTATGGACATTTCAAAGGTAGGAAGGGCATATGAATTATGAACTTTGGCGGGAAGATTAAAATACAACACTTCTGGCGACTCATAGGGGGCATGAGCCTGCTCGATGCATGACCAATGCTTGTAAACAATCCATTGGGCCACAGGGTCTGAAAAGTATGAATCTAAGAACTGCAAAACCCTAACCCTTCTGTGAGGAGATCAAAAGATTGAAACCCCTAACTCTTCAACTATAACTAGAGACAAAAAAAAAAAAACTTCCCCTGCAACCTGAGACACCTCAAAATCTGCTACCTCACAGGGAGACGGCTGTGCCCGCGCACTTCTTGAAAAGTAGGAAATGACAGAAAAAAACTAAACTACTTATGTACATGGATCCACAAATTTTTAGAAATAGGGCTTCAGATAGATCCCATTGACTGGAATGGGCAAAATCTCACCATTTGGCTTGCTTAGCTGGAATGCATTAGCCTATTTGCAACTGGCAATCAGATAGGAGCCACTCCATAGTGCATCAAATTTGGAATGTCTTCCTGGTTTTTCCCTATTTGCATCCCACTTTAGAACTAAATCTCCTTCTCTGAAGGTCCTAACCCTAGCCTTCTTATCAAAATTCCTCTTCATCTGCTGCTAATGTATCTTTAGGGTTTGCATAGCTTTATTTCTCTTTTCTTCTAGTTCAATCAGCTCTGCCATTCTTATTGACATGGCATTATCTTCAATCAATTCCAACTGATGAGCTAATTCCAAGGATGGGAATTCTAATGAAATTGGGAGTCTAGCCTCCCTACCATATACCAGTACAAAAGGTGAATTCCCAACAGATCTCGTGGGTGTTATCTTATCAGCCCACATAGCAGTTCTTAATTTCTTATGCTAGACCCTCTAATTGTCTTCTATTGTCCTCTTCATGATTCTGATCAGATTCTTGTTGGAAGACTCAGCCAAACCATTACCTTGGGGATAGTAATTTGATGATGTGCTCAGGTAGATATTGTGATTCATTGCCCATGCACAAATCTAGGTTCCAACAAAAGACTTAGCATTGTCCGAGATGATAGTAGAAGGAGCACCAAACCTAGATACAATTCCATCAAGGAATTCAACAACTGATGGTTCTGTGGCATCCTTCAAGGCAACTGCCTCTATCCATCTAGTGAAATAATCAGTAGGAGCCAAAATCCATTTATGACCTGCACTAGATGGAGGATTAATGGGGCCTATAAAATCCAACCCCCACTGAGTAAAGGGCTGATCCACCTGAATAGGACGAAGGGGGAGAGCTGCAAGCCTCTGTTTGCTTGAGAAGAAAGCACATTTCTCACATTTTCTCATGTATCCATAACAATCATGAAACAAGGATGGCCAGTAATAACCAGCCCTCATGATCTTCATGGCAGTAGTTCTTGCAGAGAAATGGCCACCATCAGGGCCATCATGAAGTTCCTTAATCATCCTCTTAGCCTGATCCTCTTCAATACATCTCAACAGGGTCCCATTAAAATCCCTCCTGAATAGGATACCATCAATTACAACATAGGGAATGGACTACAATCTATATTGTCTTCTTTTAGCTCTGTCCAATCCCTGAGGGTATCCATCCCCTGATAAGAAGCTCTTCATATCATTTATCCATCTCCTTGGACCATTAACATTTCCTTCCTCCTGCTGCTCTGTTATTACAATAGCAGCCTCTTTATCTGAATCCTGGCCTGATAACATTTCTTTGCACAATCCTCTCCCTCTTACCATCTTGGTAATGTGAATATCAACATCATACTCCATTACCTTAGTGATCCATCCAGCTCTCTTTTCACTGATATCCTTTCTTAATAGGAAGTCCTTTACACTAGCATGGGGCACCAACAAATGGATCCTATTGTGGGAGAAGAGGTGCTTCAATTTCTTCAAGGCTCTGATGACCGCAAGGGCTTGCTTCTCAACAAAGTTGTACTTATCTTCATATTCCTTAAGCCCTTCACTAAAGAAGGCTATGGGATGCTCCTCATCCTTGTCATTTGTTTGAGTCAAGACAACAGAGATACTTGACTCACCACCTAGAGTGTAGAGGATGAAATCTTTTTTAAAATTTTGGTTCATGAGAGTGGGGACTGAGGCTATGGCTGTCTTGATCTCTTCAAAACTCTCCTTCCCTTCTTGGTCCATGAGAAGACCATACCTTTCTTAAGCATAGCTATAAGAGGTTTCACCATGGTAGCAAGATTAAGAATAAACCTTCTTACAAAATTTATTCTACCAAGGAAACTTTGCAGCCCCTTCTTGTGTTTAGGAAGAGGAAGGGAAAGTATCGCCTTTGTTCTTTCTAGATAAATGGTCAACCCATCCTTATATACAATGTGTCCCAATAGTTTTCCTTGGCTTGTAGAAAAGACACACTTGGCTGGGTTGAGGGAGACCCCAAACTCTCTACATCTTAGAAATACCTGCCTTAGATGATCAAAATGATCTTCTTTATTTTTTGAATACACAGTTATATCATCAAGGTATACTAAGACAAACTTGTCAATTAATTTTTTGAAGGCCATCTCCATTTCCTTTTGAAATGTGGCACCTGCATTTGTTAGTCCAAATGGCATCTTGCAATAAGCATAGGTGCCCCATTTAGTAGTAAATGTCATCTTATGTCTGTCAGATTCTTTAACCAGCACTTGATTATAACCAGAGAACCCATCAAGAAAAGAGAATCTCCTTGAACCATTGACCTTGGACAGAATCTGCTCCATGGAAGGGAGAGGATGGTGATCTTTAAGGGAAGCCTGATTAAGATCCCTAAAGTCCACACACAGTCTGATTTCTCCATTCTTCTTCCTAACAGGGACAAGGTTGGCTACCCATGATGAGTGCTTGATGGGAAAAATTATATGAGCTTCAATCAACTTGGATAGCTCCTTTCTCATTAGAGGCTCAATCTTAGGATTCAGTGGCCTCTGTTTTTGCCTTACTGGCTTGGCCTTATCAACTAAATCTATGGTATGCTGAAACAAACTAGGATCAAATCCTTTTAACTCATCGTATGTCCAAGAAAATACATCATTAAATTATTGACATTGATGAATGAAGTTTTCTTGCTCAGTTTCGGAACATACCTTCCCCATATTTAGAGATTTTCCATCAGCAATTGTAACTGGGGCATGATCATCCTTTTCTGCAGCTAGATTCATCCCTTTGCCTCTTGTTTGATCATCAGGATTAAAGACACTCTCCAAGGTAATGAGACACTTGGGCAACTTATTAGAACTAAGATGAATGATCTGATCACCATACTGATCTTGTAGTCTTGACTGGTTTCTATCTGAGAATTCTGCCTCATTCTGCAAGAAACTCACAATTTGCTCATCAGAATCAAACACCTACCAATGAGTGTTGTTGTGAGGGATGGCAGGCCTCACTACCACCCTTATTTGTTGCTTCTTCTTCTCCTCAAGATTCCCTAGTACATCATAAGATGCACCCACTGCTACAAGTCTATTAGCGTGTCTATTTTCTTTCCTAGGAATGCTTTGAATATTAAATGCATTGAAGCCCTTATGCAAATCCCAGACTCTGTGTTTGTAAGACTTGAGCAGGCCATTTTTGGTGATATTCCGATTTATCACTTGGTTAACTACCAACTTACTATCCCCATATACTCTCAAGGCTTGAATTCCTCTCTATTGGGCAAGTAAGAGACCTTAAATCAAAGATTCATACTTGGCCACATTATTGGTGCAACTGAATTGGAGCCTAAAGGAGAAGTAGTACCTTATTTGTGCAGAAGAGATCAGCATAACACCAGCCCCTGATCCATTTCTATTCCTTGAGCATCAAAGTACATACTCCATGTTCCATTCATATCATCATTAGTCCTAACAAGTTCAAGAACTTGAGCATCTTTCTCTATTATGCAATATGTACTAAGGCCTATCTCAAGAGTCTCTAACATAGGCTCAAACTGATATGCATTTTCCCACTCATCCAAGAAGAAATTAGGAATCTTTGCTATGGAAGTGGTAGGCTCATTTACTATGTCATTTTCATCCATCTCTAGAATAGGGCAATTCATGTTGATGAGATTGGGGGTGTAAGATTCAGTGTGATGAAGGGCTTGAGGTTCTGCTGTAATTGAGGCATTGGCTCCATATCTAGTCTTAAATGACATATATAACCAATCAGTAGATATGAATCCACCAATTTGAGTAGTGAAGTCTCTTGAAAGACAGATAGCAAAATAGGGCTTGACTTCAGCAATAGATATGTCTTGAATCACAGTGCAACCAGGGCATGCATGTAGGGCCATTTCCACATTCCTCAGGATACCTACAGTTTTGACAGTACTACCATCTAATTGTAACACATCTCTAACAATGGGCTCATATTTCATTCCTAAAGCATCAGCAACATGCCTAGGCATTACTGAGCTACTAGCCCCTGAATCTATCATGCAATTGTGGACTAATTTGCCCCCTATAATCAGAGAAACATAGAATGGAGGAGGTCACACCTTTTTATTTGTCTCCGCATCCCTTGCTGGTTGTACTAGACTTGTGGCACTCTCCATGGTAGATGGCTGATCCTTGGGTTCAATCTTCTCTAATTCTTGCTGTGGCATCCTCTTCTGCATTGGTATGGTAGCAACAACATCCCACATAGAAATATTCACATTGGTCTTCTTCATTTTCTCTACCACACTGAATGGTGTATTAGGGACTTTGGTAGAAACTTTGGGAGTTGCATTTATAAGAGGTTGAGATGGGGCAACATAAGGATCACTTGCATCTTTCTTTCTAGAATCTTGCTTTTGCTACTGTGAAGTACTTGTTGGTTCATTTGCTGCATGTATATGAGGTGTAGCACTTGAAGTTGAGGCCTTCTTAGGAGAAGGAGGGGCAACATGTTCCATAGCTCTCTTCTTACTTCTAGTGTTATGAGCAACGGAATCCTGGTTTACATTACAATGCTCCCCAATCTGATGATTCATGAAAGAGCAATCATCACATCCTTGAATATATGAGGCCTCCTTGGGATGATCATCCTTGTATGATTGCTTTGCTACAGGTTCTTGGTCAGTTAGGGCCAAATAAGATTCTGCCTTCTGGCACATGCAATAGGCATAAGAATAGTTGCAAGAAGGACAAAAATCTTGATCTTGGGCCAAGTTATTTTGAGGGACTATAGCTCAGTTCTTATTTGAGCTTAAAGTAGAAGCATGACTATTTTGCCTACCTTGATCAAAAGGGCTATTTTACTAATTAGGAGGCCTACCACCATTTGGAGCTTGATATTGCAATTGGGGAGGCTTGCCAGCTTGAGCTTGCTGCCTTTCCAAGGCCACCACTTTGTTACTCATTTTTTGTATTATAGAAAAACTATCCTCTAATCTCTTCCCTTGGTCCTTCAACTCCCTCCCCCGCTCTTGCAATTTTTTATCTAGGGTCTTCTCTCTTTATCTATATTCAGCACTAGACCTTGGAGCATTTCTTTGAGTTCATCTATCCCATTTGAGGATGTGGAAGCTTGGGGAACTGGAGTAAGGGCTTGTGATGTAGAAGTTGTAGGAAGAGGGGCCATTGCTGGTTGGTGGTTGGGAACATCAGGAAAGAAAGGCATAGGGGGCCTTATAGCTAACTTTCCTCCTTGTATTAGGATGTTCTCAGCTTTTATGGCTATCTCATAAGCATTAGGCAAGGTATCTCCTCCCATAGTTTGGATTGTAGTGGCAATATCACTGTTAAAAGCTCTAAGGTAATGCAAGAAGGCATTACCAGGGGTAGGTTTCACTGTAGTAGGTATTCTATCCCATGTCTTTTGAAATCTATAATTAAAATCAGTCATACATTCATGGGGGGCTCTTTTTATAGTAGTCAACTGCTCTAAAAGTGACAGATGGTCACTTCTATCCTCAAAATGTTTGCATAACCCTGCTCCTAGTCCATCCCAATTAGTTATAGAACCATGAGCTAAGCCTCTATACCACTGTAATGCTTTTCCTTTTAAAGATGAGGCTAGAAGTCTGACAGCAACATCATCCTCTATAATACCATGAATATTACAGACATTTGCTACTTCTTGGATATGCCCTAAAGGGGAGATGGAAGTTTCATGAGTAAAATCAAGTATACTTTTGAGTGCAGATACTGGTATATCATGTCTTTGGGCTAAGAATAGAGGACTTCCACCATTAAAGGTGGCAAAATCACGAACTCTTGGTTGTGCCATGTAAACAAGTGTTCTATTGATGAGTGTTGATGGCAATCTAGGCTGAGTTCGAATAGTAGGAGGAGTAGAGACAGACCTTACAGGTATATTAACTATTATTACACCACTAACCAGTGATAATGAAGTTCTAGTCCTCCTTCTTCTAGGATTTAAAAGAGAAAGCTCTTGATATTGAAATTTACCTCTAGAAGATGCCCTTGTTTCAGCTCTGGGCATGAATCACTGCAGCTTTGGCCTGGAACCAGATTTGTTGATGTTCAAAGTCGCCAAGTACTTTGAAGGTTCAGCCTCTTAAAGGCTTGAATACTAAAGCCAACACTACCTCTTCAGCATTAATCTCTGAAACTCTTTCTTCTTGACACCAGTAGACTTTAAATTTTGTTTGAAAAGTGTCCCACCAGGCGTGCCAAAAACTGTTGTCACTTAGATTTGCACCCTTGTCCAAGGCCCATGCGCGAGGACAACCTAGTGAAAAATGGAAACAACCTCCAAGTTGTGGGACTTGAACTATGAGGTTGAGTCTCCGAAGAAGGCCGGCTTCCTCTTACTATCAGGCTGCACCTATCTACTCTTGGAGAGGAAAAGGGAGAAGGAGAGTATGAAAGCAAATCTACCTAGTCTAATCTAAGGAGGTGATGCACCAAAATAGAGTGTTCAGACTTCATTTCTGCCCATATATGCACTAAAAAACCAAGATAACATTCAAAAGACACACACCCAGACTTATGTCAATCAATAACCACATACAGATTAGGAAACCAAACTGAATAACACAAGGAAAAGGATTTCACTTATATATTATCCAATAGGTCGAAAATAGACACAGTATGCAAGCCACAGATCTCAACAATACACCAATGAGAGGCAAGACGGATGTACATACACATCGATGGCTAAAGGAGATGATACAGATTGTTATACAGCTTAGAGACAAAGGGAATTTTACACTGCAGACCTGCGAGCAGTAGCAGAGAAATCAGAAAAGGATTCCTCCTAAGAAAATATCACAGAATTGCCTTTATAGTTCAAGCATAACTGAGGATTTTTTGCATTACATTTACTTCTCACCTACTGGCAATAACTTCTCACCCTAAAAATCCAATCAAAGATCTGGTGGTTTTGGGTACCAAAATCTGATATTCCTCTGAGAAAGAGCTTGGAGAAGACAGAACAGCACCAGAAAACATCCCCTGACACATTTGATAGATCTGTAATGGTGGTAGAATGTCCTTGTACTTTGCATTCACTTATGAGTCAGTGGCATTGATCATAGGATCAAAATCTTGCGGCAAAAAACTCGATTCATTGTTTCTGACTCATGAATTTGCGAGGTCAAAGCAAGTCAAACAGTTCCTTATGTGCCAACTAGGCCATGCGGGCCAATCGTCTTTCTTTATTTTGCCACCTCCTCAAGGTCCCACGCGCTGACCATTCCTTACGTTGGACTGGGCGCTATGTCGCTATGAAAAAGTCTTCAAAAATCTCGATAGCGCCATAGCGCCTAGTGGTTTCAACCTAACTACGCCTTTCCACCATCTAGCCGTAACATCAAAACTAACTGCCACATTGACTGTGATGATTGTACCAACTACCAGCCGTTAACCGTCAACCCTGGCCAAGCCAGTGAGACACGTGTCAGCAAGACGCTATGTCGCTATGGTAAAGATCGTACAACTTTTCCATAGCGAGACAGTGCCTTCCGTTGATCTACCCTGATCTGACAATCGTGAAGACTCGTCATGTTCTGTGCTTGCTTTTCAACTTTTGGGCCCGCGAAATGCTGTCAGCACACATGATATTACCTCCGCAACCGCACCTTAGTGAGACCTGGCCCAACTAACATGTGGCAAAATGGCGCCATGTCGCTATGGTAAAGATCACGCAAGTTCACCATGGCGACATGGCGCCTTCTGTCAATTTTCTTTGATCTGACGGTAAGCAAGATAGGTACTGCCCCTTGCTCCTTAGTGTATCAATCAATGGGAACCGGCCACCTGCCAACTATTAGTATTTCCTGCGACTCCAAACCTGGACCCACGAGGACACGTTTCCTCCAGGCGCCAAGTCTCTATCGTAAATCTCATGCGGGTTATCCATAGTGTGATGGCACCTGCCATTGATCTTTGCAGATCTGACGGTGATGAACTTAACCCCTTACTGTACTGACCGCGTCAAAGATCCAGTCCCACGATCTATCTATATTCTGACCTGGCATACGTGGCTATTCCCCATTGGCCTAATGAAGCACCACCTTGGTCTAACAAGGCACCAACTTGGAGGGTCCGTACTGCTTTGACCCTACTGAGGGGACACGTGGCGCCCAGGCGCTATGTTCCTATGGAAAAATCGAGGCCAACTTCCCATAGCACCATGGCACCCAACGATGACATGTCTTCTGATTTGCACGTGTCTTCCAATGATTTGCCACCATGGCACTGGACTCCACCAACTGGGTAGATGGGGTACAAAATGGGACCCAACCACTTGCCTGAAGCTCTCACTGTGGTGACCTTTCCGTTGCCATGAAGCTTGCCTACCAAACACTGGGACTCACCATAGAACACCCTCCAGCCGGCCGGGCACTATGTGGCTATCAAAAAACTCATGAGTTCTCCGATGGCGACATGGCACCTTGCCGCCTTTTGAACTTTTCGGCCCATGAACTGACCGTTCGCTGTAAGACATTTATGTTGGGCGCTATGTTGCTATGAAGATTTTCTGGCCAACACATGATAGCGACATAGCACCCACGATGCCGTGGAACTTTTTTGACCTACCAAAACATGTCGCTTGGCTCATTGGACCCATCGAACACGTGTCATCAGGGCGCCATGTCGCGAACATAAATCTCGTACAGCTTTCGATGGCGAGATAGCGCCAACCGTAGATCTTCTCAGATCTGATGAAGGAGAACTTGCAGGCCACAAAAAATATGTTATAAGGTTCGAAGCTTGGTATTTTTTAATATTCTCATGGGTATTTGATTATGGAAATTTCAAAGGCGGGAAGGGCAATATGAATTATGAATTTTGGGGGGAAGATTAAAATACAACAATAATGTCTCCCACATCTTCAATGTGAGACTCCATGAATAGACCTATAATATCTGGAAGGAAGTTGTCCCATGAAGTTGAAGTAGGAAGACAGTGTGTTTCTTGCTGCATTGAATTAGAAGCATCTATGTCTAGAACTAGATTAGTAGTAGTAACAGGAGCATTAGGAGGTGAGATCTCAACTAGAGTTGTAAGGACCATGACTAGAGTGACTGGTGATAGAATTTCCTCTAGAAATAGAGGAACTGTTGGATCTCCAAATTCTTCCCAAAGGGCCATCCAAATATCATGAGAAAAACTTGTCATTCTAAGAGGAGAAAGACATTCCTTACTCATACCATTATTCAAAAAGCAAAGAAGTTTAGTAATATATGTCCAATTGGGATTTGGTGACAACATTTTTGAATAGAGATAAGAAAGGACTTCTTGATGTTCTCTTAAAGGATCAAGTATCAATGCCCTCCATCTATGATAGTTTTGTATTGTCAAATTTAGTCTAACACCAAACTGACATATGTGAGAAGACTCCATGAGATCAATCAATGAGCCCCCCCATGATGCAAAAAATCAATCAACCCCCCTAATGTATGATTTGGGCACTTTATAGGAAGTGCATGTACAATAGGCCACTTCTCAAAATGTACAAGGTGGACTTCTAATTTTGCTAGTTACAACTACCTTTTAAGGCCTAAATATGGCACTAAGCATTGTAGCTCAGATGTACAACAATTGTGAAAAGTAATCAAAGTAATACAATCTAGAAAAGGCCCTAAGTCTAAAAGTGATATCTTTGTCCACATAACCCTATAATTTGATTGCAGATCTGGAAAGTAGATGAGAAATTAAGCACTTTCAAAAAAATGGAACCTATTTTTGAGTCCAGATGAGCCTGTACTAAGCATTTGAAGTTAAAAAAATTGAGATTTTTGATTTGCAAAAATATTCAAGAAACAACAAGCTCAAACATCCTACACCAATGTGTAGATCATGAAATTCTACCCCAAAACAAAACAAAAATTGCTTACAAAGAGGAGTTTGTATGAGGGGGATATCATACTTTGAAAGTCACCTCTGTAATTATTTTTCTTGAATCACCGTCGTCGCACCTCCAAAAATTAGATGACTCTAGATTTTTCCTTAGATGTCCAATTTGGATGAAACAAAATCCAATTTGGGGGTTTTTTGACCTTCTAAATGTGATTCAAATATTTGATTTGCACTAACAAGCTCCAAGCTTCACCTACAAAAAAAATCTCCTACTGGCCTGATGGCCAGAAATTTTATAGACAAAATATGTAGATCCAAAAAATAATGCAAAGAAATTGTAGAGACTAAAATAATAAAATCTGCACATCTAAAAATTAAATCTAGAGATTTGAAATGATCATACCAAATCGGAAAATCATCCCCTCAGGTGCCTATTTGTAATAAAACATTTTCCTTAAATTTGAGTATGGCCCAACATAGGTAAATTTATAGTCCATTTTCACTAAATCAACATTTCAGACACAATGGTGAGGTCTAATTTGGCTCTAGATGCTCCCAATGATAGTGATATTGTGTATTTGGGTCAAGGTATTGAAGCAATAAGATAGTCTCGAATGGCTATGTGAAGAGAAATTCTCCAAGCTCTAATACCATGTAAGAATTTGGTATAGCTACAATAGAAAATAAGAATTTGCCTTAGGGCAAAATCACCCAACATTAAGGAACTCAAGCACAAGCACAATAGTAGACCAACAGAGTATGATCAGAATAACAATGTGTATTCAATTCAATGTATAAGTACACTAAGAGTGCTTATATATGAAGGCCTCTAGAATGCTTCTAGAATGCCTTGGAATCAACATACTGATAAGTCCTACAACCAGGCACATGTCCACCAGAAGTGGATTATCCTCCATTAAGCACAGGAGTAAGTGTGATGATGAGAAGATAAGCCTACAAAGGTGTAGCATGCAAATTTATGTTGTAGACACTATGTGCTAAAATAGGAGTGCAAATAACTATGTTGTTTATATGACAACTTAGTTAATTATGCAAACTCTAGTGTTGCAGACACCATGTGCTGAATTAGAGTATGCAAACTCCTAAGTGTCTCACCTAAAAAATAATAAAATAACGCATTGACCTAAGTAAACTTAAGTAAAGTGTAATAAATAAATGCTATTTACATCAACAATTATTTACATCTCCAATCCCAACTCTAACATAACATCTCCATAACTTAGCATAAATGTCATCCCAAGATTTAGAATTTGAAAATAGGTGGCAATTCTGAAGCCTAATCGTGGTAACTTCACCGTTTCCTAAAGTATTTAAAAAAAATACCCACCCACCCAAAAGGTGGTCATGACAATAATGACCCAAAAGGGTCCCATTTATAACATTGATACAATGACATCATGAGATGTTAAATATTTTTTTTCCACAAGGGATTATATATGAGCTAATGTCATGAGCCCAAATTTGAGGATATATGAATATTTGAATAACATATTAGACAATGATAATAATTGAGAATAATAATAAATATTATAATTACATTATGAAACTAAAGAAGATTATAAGGTATTCACATTTGAATATATATGATATTAATAACTAATGATAATAAGAAATTGATTAATAGACTAATCAATATAATATATAATAATAATACAAGAATTAATTTAAGTGATAACACAATATGATATTATATTTACATAACATATATTTAATATGTTATAATAGAATATAATAATTACAAAGATATTAATTATAAATAATATCCAATAACAATAATAATTTTATAATGGGATAACACATATCCAAGTATAATATTATAATATATCATTATGATATATTATTTCAAATATGAGAAGTAAATATTAGTGTTAATATATAAAGATCAAAATATATTATAATACTAGGAATAATGATATTCCTAGTATTATAATTAATATAATATATGCTCAACGCTCAAGTCTAAACCCAAGCCAACACTTTATGCATTAAGCGCACGCATGGGTGGCATCACCAAGGGTCACATCGCCCCATGCACTTATTTAAGGACGTGGGTATTAACAGGAGAGGGGGAGGAAAAAAAAAGAAGACATCAAATGATATTCAAAAGGCTTTCACCGAATACATATTTTATCAGAACTCGTATCACATTCAACCACGGATTCATATCGACGTGGAACAAAGCTTTAAATGGAGGGAAGAAATTTGAAATTAAAGCGCATAATAAAAAAGGTGAAAAGTGTGGGATGTTATACATTGCCGAGGGTGAAGGATATATAACAAGGTTTCATATTAGTAAAGATTGAAGTGAAGAAGATTGGAGTATCACATAAAAGTCTGTATCAGAGGTATAAAAATGCAATTAACAATCAACAATCCACTCAAGGGATCTACCACGCAGATAGTACGAAGGTATAGAGCATTAGATCATGTAAGCACGTGAATCTCAATCATTCTTTGGTGTTTGTATTTACACTCAAGGCAATAACTAAAATCCATTTTTATTGTTTCAACTTTATCGATAAGAGAAAATATTACAGTTGATTGAATTACCAATAAGAGAAGAATATCAAATTGATATACAATAAAGAGAGCCTCCTAATTATAATTTATATCACATAAGAGTTTTATATATATATATACTTAAAAGATTAGAATCTTATTACAAAATCCATATAACCCCAAGTATAAAATGAATATTTGAAGTCTCTAAATTGAAACTAAGAGCAACTTGAGATCTAGTCTAAAAGGGGACATTACAAGTGGTATCAGAGCCTGATCCTACCATCCTGAAAATATACTAAATGACAAGAGGAGCAAAGATGAGTGAGCAATTATCTGATGAAATTAGAAATGTTATGGAACAAACAAACCAAACCTTAGCAGAACAAATAGAAAGATCAAACCAAGCACTCCTTCAAGCATTGCAAAACATGAAAAATTCCATAAATAATCTAAGAAACAACAATGCTAGTGGAAGAGATGTAAGTTCAAACCACTCAGAAAATAATGGGGCTTCATCATCTCAGGTGCCCAAACCCCCTTTCTTACCTCAGGAGGACCCCTCGATGGAAGGAGAGGGATGAACAACCAATAATGCCATTGAGAATGCAAGAGCTTATGCTAGTCTTGAACCAGAAATCAAAGAGCTAGTAACATTTAAAGAATTCTATGAAGCCAACAGGAAAGAAACTCCCAAGAGAGGAAGAAGACCGCAAAATCAAGATCTTAAAAGCAAAGTAAATAAAGTAACACTTCCAAATTTTGATGGATCAAAAAAGACCACTGCACGCACTTGGCTACAAAAATTGAACACTTATCTTACCCTTAGCCCGATGACAGAAGAGGATGCACTTCAATTTGTGATGCTTCACTTAGAAGGCACAACACATGATTGGTGGCATCATGGCCTTGTTAGTCAAGGACACCAAAATATTACTTCTTATGAAGAATTCTCTCAAAAACTCATTAAAAGGTTTGATAGAAAGCACCCTCAAGAAGACTTTAGAAAGCTGACTCAAATCAAGCAACAAGGATCAATCAAAGGTTATATAACTGAATTCCAAAAACTCTCAGTCAAAGTTACAGGAGTAGATAATGACAGACTCACTTATTTGTTCATGGAAGGATTAAAAGATTCACTAAGAGGGTTGGTTAGTGCTCTTAAACCAACATCTTTGGATGATGCCATTGAAACAGCTTTGAGATTAGAAATTTCATCATCAAGTTGTAGACCTTCAAACAACCATAGCAATCCATTCCACGATACGAGTGAAAAGCACAACAAGAATTCCCAAAAAGAAAATGTTTTCACTGTGGTGAGGACTTTGAAAAGGGCCACCTATGCCAAGATGAGAAAGCTCAAAAACAACGAGGAGACTTAAGAAGGAAGAAATTATGCTTCAAATGCAAGGAATCATGGGAACCAGGACATAAATGCAGAAACAAAAGTCAAGTTCATAGAATAGAGGAAATATTCGACCCAGAATTAGAAGGGACAACACCAAAGAAGATGAGATATGATCAAGGGAACAGATGGAGCTTCGAGGAAGTTCAACCATAGTTAAAATATGAAATTGTAAATTTTCTTAATTATAGTAATCATTAAAATGTAAAGTTTATTATTTGAAAAATAATTTAGGGATTTCAAGTAGCTTTCCTATGGAGTCTACAATCAAGGAAGGTCTATAAGACACCTTATTGTAGTACTAGTTAAGGGAAAGACTATATAGAAACCCTACTGTATATAACTTTCCTATGGGGTTTGCAATTAAGGGAGGTCTGTCAAGAAACCTTATTGTAGTATCAGTTAAGGGAAAGGCCATATTTAACTCTCCTATGGGGTCTGTAATTAAGGGAGGTCTATTAAGACACCTTATTGTAGTATCGGTTAAGGGAAAGGCCATATTTAACTTTCCTATGGAGTCTACAATTAACGAAGGTCTGTTAAGACACCTTATTGCAGTACTAGTTAAGGGAAAGACTATAAGGGCATCTATCCTTCCTATGGAGTCTGCAATCAAGGGAGAGCGGTTAGGACACCCTATTGTAGTCCTAGTTAAGGGAAAGATAATAATGGTTCCTTTTTACAAGAACCTTTCTAGCCAAACAAGCAATCCACTAAGTAGACCACCTCGTGTGGATGCCTAACACCTACCACCGAGGCCAAGAGGGCCAAAGTTCCGCTCTTGGGCTTAGCACAGAATTGGCTTGGATTAACTTAATATCATTCAAATTTCTTTGAAGTTTATATAGATGCATGTATTGATGCTTATTTTGTGGTTGCAGGGTTTATAAGCCTAACGAAGAAGTATAGTCATTATGCATTTTAGGATCTAATCAAGGTTATGTATGATGTGTCTACACCATGTCTACTTCGTGTCTTCATGCATCAATGTGTATGCTTCATGTTTTCTTTGTGTCTTCATACATTCATATGCATACTTTGCACTCAAATGCATACTACATGTGTGGCTCTTTATAGATAGAATGAAGTAATCTTATAAGTAAAAATTTGAATAGGATCTAGTAGTCAATTTTGCTATATAAGGTGAACCAATATGAAAAAAATTATTGCTTGAGGACAAGCAAATTCAAGAGGGGCGGACTTGTCATCAGCCCAAATTTAAGGATATATGAATATTTGAATAACATATTAGACAATGATAATAATTAAGAATAATAATAAATATTATAATTACATTATGAAACTAAAAAAGATTATAATGTATTCACATTTGAATATATATGATATTAATAACTAATGATAATAAGATATTGATTAATAGACTAATTAATATAATATATAATAATAATACAAGAATTAATTTAAGTGATAACACAATATGATATTATATTTACATAGCATATATTTAATATGTTATAATAGAATATAATAATTACAAAGATATTAATTATAAATAATATCCAATAACAATAATAATTTTATAATGGAATAACACATATCCAAGTAAAATATTATAATATATCATTATGATATATTACTTCAAATATGAGAAGTAAATATTATCGTTAATATATAGAGAGAAAAATATATTATAATACTAGGAATAATGATATTACTAGTATTATAATTAATATAATATATGCTCAACGCTCAAGTCTAAACCCAAGCCAACACTTTATGCATTAAGCGCATGCAGGGGCGGCATCACCAAGGGTCACATCACCCCATGCACTTATTTAAGGACGTGGCCATTAACAGGAGAGGGGGAGGTAAAAAAAAAAGACATCGAATGATATTCAAACGGCTTTCACCAAATACGTATTTTATCAGAACTCGTATCACATTCAACCATCGGTTCATATCGACGTGGAACAAAGCTTTGAACGGAGGGAAGAAATTTGAAATTAAAGCGTAGAATACAAAAAAGGTGAAAAGCGTGGGATGTTATACGTTGCTGAGGGTGAAGGATATACAACAAGGTTTCATATTAATGAAGATTGGAGTGATGAAGATCGGAGTATCACATAAAAGTCTTGTTAATTATTGTTAGTTGGACAGCTGTTATTTCTGACCCGAAAATAGCAGCACTATTTATGGGTAGCTTGGACAGCTGTTCGTCCTTATCTATGAATAGCGGTTGTATTTATCGGTGGTTTGGACAGCTGTTTGTCCACTTGCCAAAAATTAGTAAATGGTTATTATTTACTAATTTTAGTGATTCCTTTTGGACACTTTGCAACCAATTCTATTATTGGCTGTCGAGTTGTCTTAATCTTAGCCGTTGGTTAGATTTAATCTCGGTCGTTGGTTTACCAATAGGAGTAGTATAGAAAGGGTTGATTGGGTCATTTGGAGTGTGAAGAAGCTTTGGTGAAGCAGTTTGCAGTGTTAGCAAATAGTCTTGCAGTGTTAGCAAGGGCACAGGAAGAAGCTTTGGTGAAGCAGTTTGCAGTGTTAGCAAATAGTCTTGCAGTGTTAGCAAGGGCATAAGAAGAAGCTTTGGTGAAGCAGTTTGCAGTGTTAACAAACAGTCTTGTAGTGTTAGCAAGGGCACAGGAAGAAGCTTTTGTGAAGCAGTTTGCAGTGTTAGCAAACAGTCTTGCAGTGTTAGCAAGGGCGCAGTGTTAGCGTGGGGATAGCAGTGGGGAATATCAGCGAGAGAAATTAGGAGGTTGTTGGAGTTCTGCCAGTGAGAGGCAAAGAATTTTGTATCTCTTGATTTGCTGAAGTTTAATATAATTCCTCATCTGTAGAACTGTTTTTCCCTTAGGGATTTTTCCAGGGATAATTTGTCCGAAAATATTGTGTTCATTGTGTTGCGCATTTCTTTCTGTATTTTATAAGTGAAGTTGCAGTTGTGTTATTCTTCGATATTAGCTGGGAATTTATTTTCAGCAGTTTAGTAATCATTTGTGATAGGAGATTAATAATCAGTGACTGCAATAGTTTGATTTTTCACATGGTATCAGAGCTTTGTTAAGGGTAGAAGAGTTTTGCCCTAGGAAAGAAATTTTGATCTCTTTAGATTTATTATTGCTTTAAAACCTTGAGATGGCTTCAGTTGGTTTGAGAGATCAAGATAGATTGGATGGTGCCTCAAATTTTGGTGTCTGGAAGGCCATAATTTCTTTATTGTTGGAAGAGAATGGTATAAAGGATTATGCTACCAGTGGTGTACCTATACCAATGGATGCAACACAGCTTGCAGCATATAGGAAGGACGATGCCAAAGTGAGGAGGATTATCCTTGATGGTGTCAAGGATCATAATGTTCCACATATCTCGGAGCTAGATACAACAAAGAAGATGTGGGACGCAATTCTAAATCTGTACCAAAATGCTACCACTAACAGGAAGTTGATTCTCAGAGAGAAGCTAAAGAATACCCGGATGAATCAAGGAGAAGACATCACAAGTTACCTCACCAGGCTCAGACTTGTCAAGGATGAGTTAGTAGCTATTGGAGATAGCCCTAGTGATGATGAGCTAGTAAGAATAGCCCTAAATGGGTTTACTAAACAATGGAGTGTCTTTGTTCAAGTTGTCAATGGACGAGATACTTTACCGAGTTGGGATTGACTATGGACTGATTTCACTCAGGAGGAGTTTAGACTAAGTCTTGTCAATGGGGCCAACAAGAGTCAGAAAAATGAGGTAGAACAAGAGAACGTTGCCCTAGCGGGTAAAGGGAAAGCAAAGAAGGGATCTAGCAAAGGATGAAATTCACAAAGTGAAAAGAAGAAGAAGGAGCTTTCTAAGGTCAAGTGTTTTGGATGTCACGAGTTTGGCCACTATGTCAGTGATTTCCCAGAGAGGAAAAAGGGTAAGAAGCAGGTGGCAGCTTCAGCAAGTGCAGAAGAACTCTCCAGCAGAATGGAAGATGAGTCTGCACTCATAGCTTGTATGGTTAGCTCAACCTCACAGTGTGTTTGGTATATAGATAGTGGGGCGTCATTTCATATGACAGGAGTTAGAGAGTACTTCTTCAGTTACAAGGAGGAGGACACCAACATCCAAATTTCTATGGGAAACTTGTCCAAACTCAACCCTGTTGGGAAAGGGACTGTTCAGTTTCAGAGGGAGAATGGAAGGATAATTCCTCTTCATGATGTGTTATATGTGTCGGGCTTAGGTATGAATTTGATTTCTGTATCTGTTCTTCAGGATAGGGGGTATAATGTACTCTTTAAAGGGACACATGTGTTGATTAAGCACAAGGATTGGAAATCACCCATAACTATTGGAGTTAGGAGTGGTCGCCTTTATAGATTGCAGTTTGATACTCCTAAGGCACTTATGAGAAACAATAATACTAGAGATCTTGGAGAGCTATGGCATAGGAGGTTGGGCCATATTCATCATGGAGCACTTAGATTGCTTCGTGAGACCGTGACAGGTGTTCCAGAGGTGAGCACAAAGAATGACGATGTATGTAAGGGATGTGTATTGGGGAAGTTTGCGAAAGCATCTTTTCCAAGGAGTGAGACCAGATCTAAGGGTGTTCTTGATCTAGTACATTCAGATGTTTGTGGACCAATGTCAATGAAATCTCTTAGAGGATATGAGTACTATGTTACTTTTATTGATGACTTCTCTAGAAAGACCTGGATATACTTCTTGAAGACTAAAGATGAGGTTTTTAGTCGATTCCAAGAGTTCAAGGCTCTTATGGAGAACTCGACAGGAAAGAAGATAAAGGTTCTTCGGTCAGACAATGGAGGCGAGTACAAAGGAAATGTCTTCCAGGAGTTCTGCACCAGAGAAGGAATCAAGAGAGAATGGACTGTTCCTTACAATCCACAACAGAATGGAGTTGCTGAGAGGAAGAACCGTTCTATATCGGAGGCAACAAGAGCTATGCTACATGACCAGGACATGCCCCGTTACTTATGGGCAGAGGCATGTAATACAACAGTCTACATTCAGAATAGAGTTCCACACAAGGTGCTCAGGAAGATGACACCAGAGGAGGCTTTCACAGTGAAGAAGCCAGATGTTAGTCACTTCAGGATATTCGGGAGTTTGGCATATTGTCATATTCCTGGAGATACACATACAAAGTTAGATCAGACTGCAGAGAGGGGGTACTTTGTTAGGTACAGTGAGACCTCAAAGGCATACAGGATTTTCATTCTGAGGACTAAAAGAGTTATTGTCAGACGGGATGTCAAGTTCATGGAGGACAAGGAATTCAAGAGATCCAGAGATTTGCCAGCAGATGATCAGAGTGAGCAGCCAACAGAAGCTCCAAGACCAAGTCAAGGGCATCAAAGCTCAAGTACAGTTACCAGTACGAGTGTAGACTCAGTTAGTGAATATTCACATAGTATGGAGCAACAGGTGCAACAGGAAATGCATCTGGAAGACTTAGAGGTTGACATTTCATCCTCTACAGTTGGCAGCAGGAACCATGTGGTTCCAGATACACAAAGGGATAATCAGGAGTTTGTGGGAGCTCCTAGGAAGAGTACTAGACAGCGAAGACAACCAGCCAAGTTCAATGACTATGTGGCATTAGTTAGTCAGTTGGTAGATAGTGAGCCTTCTAGCTATCAGGAAGCTGCAGAACATCAGGTATGGCAAGATGCTATGGTTGAGGAATATTCTTCAATAATGCAGAATGATGTGTGGGAGGTAGTACCTAGACCAACAGATAGGGTTGTAGTTGGATCATGCTGGATCTATAAGACAAAGCACGGTGCAGATGGTAGCATTGAGAAATACAAGGCTAGGTTTGTGGCAAAGGGGTTCTCTCAGAAGGAGGGAATAGACTATGAGGAGACATTTGCTCCAGTTGCCAGGTATACTTCTATACGAGCTGTAATCTCACTTGCAGCACAGATGGGATGGCAGATCCATCAAATGGATGTCAAGACAACATTCCTCAATGGTGAGTTGAAGGAGGAGGTATACATAGAAAAACCAGAAGGCTTTGTAGCACACAACAAAGAGACCCACGTGTGCAGATTGAAGAAAGTTGTTCGACTATAATACATACCTACAGATGAGCAGGTAGCAGACATTCTGACGAAGGCTTTGGGAAAGGCCAAATTTATCTTCTTCAGACATAAGATGGGTGTCATGCAGAACAGCTTCCTCGCTAAGAGGAAGTGTTAATTATTGTTAGTTGGACAGCTGTTATTTCTGACCCAGAAATAGCAGCACTATTTATGGGTAGCTTGGACAGCTGTTTGGGTAGCTTGGACAGCTGTTCATCCTTATCTATGAATAGCGGTTGTATTTATGGGTGGTTTGGACAGCTGTTTGTCCACTTGCCAAAAATTAGTAAATGGTTATTATTTACTAATTTTAGTGATTCCTTTTGGACACTTTGCAACCAATTCTATTATTGGCTGTCGAGTTGTCTTAATCTCAGCCGTTGGTTTACCAACAAGAGTAGTATAGAAAGGGTTCATTGGGTCATTTGGAGTGTGAAGAAGCTTTGGTGAAGCAGTTTGCAGTGTTAGCAAATAGTCTTGCAGTGTTAGCAAGGGCACAGGAAGAAGCTTTGGTGAAGCAGTTTGCAGTGTTAGCAAGGGCACAGGAAGAAGCTTTGGTGAAGCAGTTTACAGTGTTAACAAACAGTCTTGCAGTGTTAGCAAGGGCACAGGAAGAAGCTTTTGTGAAGTAGTTTGCAGTGTTAGCAAACAGTCTTGCAGTGTTAGCAAGGGTGCAGTGTTAGCGTGGGGATAGCAGTGGGGAATATCAACGGGAGAAATTAGGAGGTTGTTGGAGTTCTGCTAGTGAGAGGCAAAGAATTTTGTATCTCTTGATTTGCTGAAGTTTAATATAATTCCTCATCTGTAGAATTGGTTTTCCCTTAGGGGTTTTTCTAGGGACAATTTGTCCGAAAATATTGTGTTCATTGTGTTGCGCATTTTTTTTTGTATTTTATAAGTGAAGTTGCAGTTGTGTTATTCTTTGATATTAGCTGGGAATTTATTTTCAGCAGTTTAATAATCATTTGTGATAGGAGATTAATAATCAGTGACTGCAATAGTTTGATTTTTCACAAGTCTGTATCGGAGGTATAAAAGTGCAATTAACAATCAACAATCCACTCAAGGGATCTGCCACGCAGATAGTACGAAGGTACAGAGTGTCAGACCATGTAAGCACGTGAAGCTCAACCATTCTTTGGTGTTTGTATTTACACTCAAGGCAATAACTAAAATCCATTTTTATTGTTTCAACTTTATCGATAAGAGAAAATATTACAGTTGATTGAATTATCAATAAGAGAAGAATATCAAATTGATATACAATAAAGAGAGCCTCCTAATTATAATTTATATCGTATAAGAATTATATATATATATATATACTTAAAAGATTAGAAACTTATTACAAAATCCATATAATCCCAAGTATGAAATGAATATTTGAAGTCTCTAAATTGAAACTAAGAGCAACTTGAGATCTAGTCTAAAAGGAGACATTACAGCTAACAACCTATCAACATTAAACTAGTGTTGCAAACCAACCATCTCCTTCCCTAAAGAAGAAAGAGCATCCTCCACTTGGTTGCTTTCATGATAGATGTGTTAAATGGTTACTTCCCAAACTCTAGAAATAAGAACTTTGGTATCACTAATAATCAGAGTGACTTTCCAATTTATTTTACTATGCATTTTAACCGTCTCAATGATGAGTTGCAACTTGTCCTTAACTATAAAATGGGGAATCCTCATTAAGTCGGCATCCTTAACTCCCCATAATAATCCCATGGCCTTTGTAAAATTGCTCGTATTTTTCCATAATATCAAGCATAAGCCACCACAATTCTACCATTGTTGTCTTGAATTATACCTCTAGCAGGAGCAAAGCCTCTACTTGCCAAACAATAAAAAATGAGTTTAAGTTAGGAGGTTGGGGGATTATTCCGTTTGACCTTCTTTCTAGCAATAATTTTAGAATTATTGTATTTAGAAATCAAGTCAAGAAGGTCCCATTTTCAAGCCAGAATCCAATCACTATGGGAAGAGGCATAGGTGTGGTTCTCCATCTCCAGATAGGAACACATTCCTTGAGGAGGTTTTTCATGATTTGTAGAGTGACCTTTAGGGTGTGTCAGGTGGGGGGGCTTTTGTCTCTAAAGATGCAGTTGTTCTGCTCCTTCCATAAATGCCAAAAAATATACGAGGGTATAACCTTGCATAAAATCTTAATGAACGGGTGAGTAGACAGAGTCTTCGAATTGAAGATAAATTATTAGAGGTCACCATTGAAGTCCCACTGAAGCCCAAACCTATTCAAAATTATTTTTCATACAATATTTGCATAGGGATAGTGTATTGGGAGGTGGGGAATAGATTCCTTGTTGCGAATTGAAGTTAGATTGTATGATGAGTTGTAAATATAAATTTAAAATTTATTAGGTAAATTAATTTAGTAAATTGTGCTCTGACATTGCCTTGTTTTCCTCTATTTTTGGAGATTCTTGTGACAATTTAAGTTAAGAAAAGCAATTTTCTACACTACTGTTAGATATACATACACAATTTTTAAACCCCTGCTACTTTCATGTGAACTGAATAGAGGATAGACAGGAGTTTTATTAGTTTCAAACAGACCAAAATGGCGCTCCTTCTCATTCCCAACCTTATTATTCTCATTAAACAGTGCAAAAATATACGTCTCTTTCATATTTCCAGGCCTCTTTGGCATTCCCTCGGTTGACAAAACATGTTTGATTAGATTGTTGTTGTATGTGCGCGCATTGTCCACAGTAGCCGCACTAGTGCCCGCTGAAGGCCACCCACTTTCTGTTACCACAATTGGAATATTTGGGTATCCCTGCCTTGCCATGGCAACTACAAAAGAGTCGAATATGGCATCGAAAAAATTCTTATACTGTAGACTCCCATCAGTCACCACTGTAGTTGTCGATGTGAATAGTGCATACTCTGGAGAAATTGTGCCTCCGGCATCTTTGAAGCTGAAGTATGGGTATATGTGGGCCATGAAAGGGGAGCCGTTATCTGACAAATACTTGAGTATGCCACTCAAATCCACGCCAAAAGTTTCGTCAGAGGGAGGAGATGATTTTGACAGCACCGACGCTGCGTGTGGTGTGGAGACTTTGATCTTGCTCTGCAGATTGGCGTTATTCACTACCGTCTGAATGTTGTTCATTGCAGGGAGGAGATATGCAAGGTATTGCTGATTATTTACGTATACCTCATTTCCTACTGCAATGTATTTGATGTTGACAGAAGAGAATAGAATGATGTTGTCAGTAACCCATCTGGTTGCTGTGGCCTGATCGCCTGCAATCTTCTCAAGTTCCGTGTTGGCCACTCCCACTATCACTTCGATTCTTGAGTTCTGCAGCGCCTTTAGGGCATCCCAATTCGCTTCATATAATCGCACCTTTCCTATGTTGTTTGATTTTATCAGACTCACCACATCGGCCTGAGAAGGCAAACTGTTTGAGAGCATTCCGTAGCATACTCCTATTGTCTCTCCACCTGCAGAGCATCAAGAGGAAAGGATTTAGTGCAAATGTGAATATATATTATAGTCTAATAGATAAAATATATTATCAATATTAGGTCGATTTGTTGGTCGTTTATTGCATAGTAAAACTACCCACCTTAATATTATCATATTCAAAAGCATAAGGAAGAGGATTATATCTAAAAGCGAATAATGTAAGGTGGGAAATAAATTGATATTATCAGTAGCAGGTCAATCCAGCTATCTACTGCGGAATCAACATGCCCCCGCTTAATATCATCGCCTTAATCTAGTTACATTTTTAAATATGGTATACCATGACAATTGCCTTTCCTTTTTATATATTTTTCATCTAATTAAGAGCAATAAATTCTGAAAGACATTAGGAGAGAATTTTTGAACTCTATTTTGAAAAATAATTAATATATCAATATTTTCCATGCAAATAACCTAATTTTAATATGAAGAGAACTTGAAGTTTAACAATAGCTCTTACTAAATCTAAATTTTAATCTTATGTGTAATGAACTAATATAACTATAACTAAAATTTATCTCTTAATAAAATTATAGTTAAATTGAGACAATCTTAGTTATAGATTAATTCTGAAGTTTTTAGAGTTTTAAATATTGTAGATAAATATTTATCTATTTATTTTCATCATAATCAGTATAAGTCACAAGTCACTAAGAGAAAGTGTAAAATTAAGATAAGTTTCAAAATATCAAACAACATTAACATATCAATCCTCTTATAAAAATTACAAGCAATGTCCTATTCTCATAAGAAAATATTCATAATATAATCACATATTATTTGTACATTAATTTACACAATATTTAAAAATAAAAATAACAAATCTATATGATAATTTCCTTTGTTATTAATATTTATGATCAATAATAGAAACTTTATATTTATCAAAACTTAAATTAACTTTAAAAAAATACATTAACTTTTTATTGTAACAATAAAACATAGTTAACTATTCCACCTAATTCAATGTCAACCACAACAATTTCCTTCCCAAAAAGAGCTGAGCTGAAATTAACATGGCCTAGAAAATATACACATTTATTACTCTAACTAAAATACAATACCCATGCTTTCACTTAATATTATTTTTTATTTATAGTGCACCTGCATTGACATAAATCCATATCCAAACCATCGATTTATGATATATCCTGAAAAATGCGCCCATTTCTGTATACTTTTAATTTGGAATTTGAAAAAACAATTTCGAGAAATAATTTCCTAAAACAGACCATAATAATATTCAGCTTTCTACAGTAAAGATAATAAAATGATACTACTGAAAGAGCCAATGCATAGCATTTCATATTTCCTACGATATGTAATGTTTACAAACGAGCATGAATGTTGATGGTATTCCCTTAGAGGAGTATCTTAAGAAATGATAGAATAGTTGTGTAGATTGATAGTGTGATTGACATGTTACACTCATGTCAACAAAGTTTCTTCTACTCTAAATAATCTTTGTAACTAGCTAGACCACTCTCATTCTAATCGATAAACTTCAACTTCAATAGCATACAAATTTCTTCTCCTTATCTTCAACTCATTTAGATAAATCAACTTTCACTTGAGAAAACACCTCATTTATCTTCTTCTCTACTACATCAAATAGATCTACAATAACCCTAGGGCCCAATCTTCTCGGAGGCATCTTCCAACAATTTCCTAAACTATCTACAACAAATCTCCAACCAAATCCAACCTTTCATCTTAGCAGCCATCTCTTCATATTAAGATCCATCTGCAAGTCCTCTACAATTGTAAGTTAGAACCATGATCTACCACCTCACAACCAAGATATCTAGAACTCTAGAAAGAGCAATCCACCACAAGATTGAGCTTTTCTCCAAGCTCCTCTCAACAACCAAATCAACAACTTTCTCTAATAATATCCAACCTAATAAAATCTTTGTTTTGATACCACTTGACGTAGTGCAAGCCAAGAGAATACCCAAAGGAGATGTCATAACCATCTAAAAATAACTACACGGGCTAATATAAAAAATAAAAAACAAATTTTGATCCAAAATAATACAAATTCTTATAATAGAATCATAATATTTACATGCACCTTGTCTAATTAGAAGGCCTTTTGGGTTATGGTGGAAGACATCTCAACACCAACATTTCTACAAGATTTCGCAAGATCCACCCACTAGCTAGCCTAGACTCACAATCTAGTAGAAAACCCCAAGAAGAATCTAAACTCGTGCTCATAAGCCACCAAGAAACCTTCTTATTTCCCAAGCCCACATTTAGCTACTAGCTCTACTAAACTTCACTTCTCTTAGCTACTCCACGTTGAACTAAATAAGCAATGATATCTCAAGGAAAGACAAGACACCCTACCTATACTAATCCAAGCCACAATTCATCCTATCATAATAGACATTAAATCAGCACTCACATTAAATGCACCCTCAAGCCATAATTTGGCTTGCAAGAGACATTAGATACATTAAATAATTAAATACTTATGACAAGCCCCAAGTTTACAATGCATAACTAGTTAATATGACAACATAAGAGTATACACCCTTAGGCATAGGTCCACGTGTCATCCAACATTCCAAATCCAAGAATGCAAATACTAGCTCCCTCAAATTGAAGCTCATGGAAGTAATCTTTAAACTTTGGGAATAAATCAAGAATACGAGACCACCATCATTGAGTTGTCTCTAACTTAAAGATGATTACTCCAATCATCATGGCCACTTGGGATAAGGTTCCCTATTATGTCTCAAACATATCCCCAATCACACAAACTATAGGTCCACCAAATTCAAGCTCAATGCTCATGCATCAAAAGCTCAATAGCCATATCCACTCATTACCATAGCAAGCATCAATGCGAGAAAATATATTAACCAAATCATTTGAATTTCTCTTTGTGCTTTAAAAATTAGAGAGAAAAAGAAAAATAGGAAGGTGAACCTTCTATAATCTACATGACAATTGATTAAGGCATATAACTTTGAGATATTTTATAGAATTAGAATGTGGAAGAATACAAATTTTTCTTCCTCTTCTACGATATCTCATCAAGAAATAAACCATTTTAATGTCGTGGTTTGTAATGAAAAGGGGATCTAAGGAAAAGAAGTTTCATGGCTTTCACTCTATTCTATATAGGTAGAGGTGGTCACTCTTAACCAAAGTAATAAAGATGGCCTATAAAACTAAAATAATACATTAATAGTAAAAATTAATATATTTTTTCATTTGGATGCTTGCAAGATATGTGTAAAAAATTTTAAGCATAGACAAGGCACATGGATGTTATAGCAAAATACCTCAAAGGCAAGGCGAGAAGACATTCTATTTCCCAATTTGAGTTGGGATTGGAAATAGATCTCGATTTTTAGAAGATAACCCAAAATCTTATGCTTTCTAATTATCTCAACATTTGTCTTCATTTTCCCCAATTGTTCTCCATTGTCCATTCAAAATTTAATTATCCTTATAAAACCTCTTTAGACCCATATGAAAAATCCAAAATCCTATTTACTTCTCATTTATGCAAGTTTTTTATTCAAGAAATCACTAGCCTTTAAGTTATTTGTCAAATTTCTAAGTCCAAGTGTCAAATCCAACATGGAGTGCCACTTCATCGGAGTGTAAAGAGTTAATAGAGGAGTAATTTATAAGGGGTTTTTGAATTTAAATTAATATGTTTATGCTTAGTAATTTTTTCTGTTTGCAAGGCTTTCATGCTCAGTAGTGTCGTGTTTTTAAATAATTTCTTGCGTAATAACTTTTATATTTCCACTATGAATATTTGGTGAACTTAACATGGATCTACAACTTGAGAAGTGCTTGAAGACAACTTAAAAATCCATTTCAATTTCAATCATATGGTCGATATTTTATTTTATTTTTCATCTCTACAAATATTTTGCAAGTAATAGCACTTCACCCCCTTATTCTTATTCTACTACTATTGACTCTTCAATTTTCCGAATCTAACAATTTTCTACATGTGCTCCTTCAGCTAGTTGCATATGCATTAATCTTTGTGCAGTTGATATTGCATATTGGCACAATTAATAGTTTATAGTGTTTTAATCAAGAATGCATTATGTTGTGAAAATTGACATTCTACCACAATTGCCTGTTAATTTTTTGTGATTGTATTCTAGCCCAAAATTGACATGGAGGTATTTTTTAGGTCTTTATTTGTTGTTTCGATGTGAGAAAGACATCCAATGTCAAATGGAAAGAAAATTCTTTATGCATACATCAGACTTTAGATTTAGGAAACAATTGAAGAAAATTTAAGGGCAAAACAATGTTGTTGTGAGTTGCTTTTCTGTTTATCAATATTTATAAAGAAAATTAGTCATTAAATCTAGATCTCTCGTTTCTGGTATTGCTTCAACCACTACTGATATTAATATTGTTTGTCATCATAATTTTTAGCTATAGCAGAAATTATATTAGACAACCTGCTATAGTAAACAAATTTTGCTTCAAAGTCTTTATTCACTTCTACTTAACACTTCAACACTTCGTTACATATAAACAACCTTTTCTTTCCACATACCACAAAATTACAACTACCCAACAACTATGACATATTGCCTCTCTTTTTGTAATCGAAAACTCTCGTTTCAATATTGTGGCGAAAGCACTAATAGACGCATAGGGACTAATTAAGGGAGAACTTCACAGGGTAGACAGGCTTCTCATCAGTGTAGAAAAGCCCAAAATGTTTCTCCGTCTCTTCAGGATTTTCCTTTTCGTTGTCTCCCTTGTTGTTCTCATTGAAAAGAGCGAAGATATAAGTGTCGATGCTGCTCCCAGGTCTCTTTGGAGTCCCTGCGTTGGACAACACATGCTGAATGAGATTATTGATGTATGTCTGCGCATTCTCAATAGTTGCCGCATCATTCCCTGCAGAAGGCCACCCGCTTTCAGTTATCACAATTGGCAGATCTGGATGTCCCAAGGAGGCCATTGCAGAGACAAGAGTATCGACCATGGCGTCAAACAAGTTGGTGTAGGACAAATCTCCATCTGCAACAGGATTCGTGGGGTTGAAGAGCGCGTAATCTAAACCGATGGATTTATTGCCGACGTAGGAGAAATAGGGGTAGACGTCCGCCATGAAAGGAGAGCCATGGTCTTGCAGGAACTGGAGAATGGAAGTCATGCTGTCTTTCACCAAGTCAATGAAACTCCCCTGTGACGGATGGTCGTATGAGCCGGTGTGAGTGACGGTCATGGAGTGGGTTGTGGAGACCTTTATGTTGTTCTGCAGATTCGCATTCTCAACGGCCTTTTGAATGTTTTGAATTGCAGGAACAAGATATGAGACGTACTCAGCATTGTTTTCCATTGCCAAAACCTCGTTTCCTACAGCAATGTATTTGACATTAGTGGAAGGGTAGAAAGCTTTGATGTTGTCATTCACCCACCCGTTTGCAGCATCTTGACTGGAAGCAACGGCTTGCAATCCAGGGTTGTCCACTCCTACAATTACGTCGATTCCAGAGCCTGCAAGGGCCCGCAGTACATCTGCGTTTGGTCCGTAAATTCTCATTTTCCCGATGCCGTTGTTCTTCAGCAAAGAGACAACGTCGCCTGGGCTTGGTAGATAGGTTGCATCCATTCCATAGTTGACCCCTATCCGCTCACAATCTATAATATAAGCCACACATCGTTACAAGTATACAATAAAAAATTAAACAGTCGCTAATTCCCTACTTAGTTGTTTGGATATAGACTTGTAAATAGTTATTGCTGAATGATCTGATCTTTAATTTACCTCCATGCATCGAGCTTAGCAGAATGGTGGTGCAAGAAATGAAAAGAAACATAATCTTTTGGTGTTTGAGATACTCCATGATGATTGATAAAATGCAGTGAAGATAGCGGTCCCCGGCGTGCTAATTTATAAGCAGCTGTGTTGCCATGTAAAGTTGACTGATTAAAAGCAATGAAATTTTTGCCGTGTAAACTCTGCTGAAGACGGCTGTGTAACGACATCCATTAAAGCCGTGCCGTTTGCCAATTGAAAGTTTTGTTTGACTCTTACTGCCCTGTATATTTTGTCCACACAACAATCTAGATACACATTTGACCGTATTGTGTGGATCAACATTGTCGTACTTGGCATTCATTGCCGAGATTTTCGGCAGATTAGACATTGGCTACAAAATCGACAAGCAATTGTACCTTAGGCGGCAATAGGTAGGCGGATAAAATTTTCATTTATGTACAAAATTTATATCTGAATACAAAATATTTTAATCGTAACTAAAATTATTAACCAAAATCTAATTTAAATTATAGTGGATCCTCAATTCTTATTCCAACGATCTTAACAATTAATTCTATACAACAATTATGATATATATCTTAATTCTAACCATGATCTGAATTGATTAAATAATATTATATTATATTGTTGAAATTTATTGTAAATATATATTTTTTTACCTTAATGATAACAAAAGTTATCATGTATATCTTAATTCTAACATACTAATTGATTTTTTTTTATAATATATTGTTCCAACTTCGGTCGAATAATAATTTTCTTTTATTGGTAAATGACCGAACCCTTTGGATTATATATATAAATTAAAATTATAGATGTCTCAAGTTTTTCCATTCAAATGGACACTGGTAGGAAAGAATGCAAAAGAAAACCTCTATTCTTGCACGAGACTTTATCCTATACACTTTCACATTTTAAAAGGGGCATACCCCAGTATAATCAAATATAAAAGTTTATATTGCAAACTATGATGTACAAAGGTCATAGCAATCTTCCTCTTCTAGTCATATCAAAGAAAATTTGGATATGTCTTCATTTTATTGAATCTGTTGTGAGGTAGCTCATTAGTCTTGATGTTTCCATATCTGATTGAGTAGTTGTCAATACACCTTCCCTTTCTGCTGGCATAAATTGCAACTCATTTGAAATGTTAGTAAAGTTAGGAAGAACAAAGTTTACATCGAGTTGAAAACTCTGAAGAATGTGCCTGAATCGCATATACTTGTTTTCTTATTCAAGTTTATATGAGTTTTTAATTATGTATCCATTTCATATGTTTGATGCTTGCCATAGTCTTCCTTTTAAACAATATCAAGAACTCTTAAACAAATAATCAAGGATTCTATATGAAACTGGAATGTAGTAGTTCCTATAGCCCTACCTACTATCATAGTCTTAAATATCCTGAGAAGCCTAAATTAATTCATTAATATATGATCTGACATCAAAGTTAGCCTATTGAATGGGCAACCCTTATACTAGGAAGGGTATCATAGAGACATATGTATTGAATTGGAAAGTTTAAATTTTCATGTAGGGAGATTCTTCTTACCAATGTCCAAGACATGTCCTAAAATAGAACTCTTAAGGAATAGATAAAAGAACTACAAAAGGATAAGAAAAATTATGGCTTACCAACTAAGAGGAAAGGAATCAATAGGAGCAAACCATTCCAAGGAGGATGAATCCTAAACTGATTTCTACTAGGTTAGAATAATTGGGAAATGGTCAAGTGTGTTATGCTAACAAATTTACTTCAGTCCCTTAATTCTTAAATTCTATGTCTAATGATCAAACCTAATCCCACCATCAATAAAAATTACTATATTGCATAACATTTCAAATTTAGGATTTAAATGATCAATTGAAACTACAATTTAGTAAGCAATTTATAACCAAAGTACTAGTTTAGTCTTATAATTGAGTTTTGATAGGTCACCACTAGTTCTTTTGAAATATGTTGTGATACAAATGCCCATATATTCAATATGAAATTCCCCTAGTTATGAGAGTTGTATTCTCTAAGAATGTTAAAATTAAAAATCTTTGACTCGTTGATTTGAAAATTACTAGAAAAGACACTTATATCAAAATAGAATTTATACATCATTTTCCTTGGCACATTAGATTGATTACAAGCTCCCTTTAAGAGAAAAATAAGGGATTTGGGGGAAAATTCCTAAGCATAGTTAGAAAAAAACAACACCTAAAACAAATATTGGCATGAAGAGCTGAAGTAGTTGTAATTTATGTCTAGGAGGTCCAATAATAACATTAAGGTATACATATATTGTTCATTAACTATATTATATATACTAAAAAATTGACCTTATCTATGTTGTTAAAAAAGATTGGTTGTTTGTTATCATTTAATACTTGTATCTATAGTTTCAAAGTGTATGCAAGTCAAAACTCAAACACCTTTTTACTGATAACTTTTACTACATAATATATATTTATCTCACTAAATATATAAATTTAAAACATTTTTAAAAATAATTTAGTATATGCTCTTACTAAGAATAATACAATAAAATAAAATATTTGGTATATATAAACTAAAATATCTCAATATAAATATATTATTTTTTTAATAATTTTTTTAATAAAAAATAGATAATAAATTTATCCAACACAAATTCTATATGAAACATATCACATTTAATTTTAATCACTTATTATATAATAATTATTAAAATGATTATAATTTTAAAAAGAAAAAAAGGAGGAGATTCCAGCTAACCAAATTTAGAGTTAGTAGAGAAAGCATTAGTAAAGTTAAGGTAGTGGTTAAAAGAATTATTATGGTTAAAAGAATTTTTAATTTATATTATTCAATCAAATATAATTAATTATATTTTTTATTATAATTTTTTAATATAAGTATTGTCAAATTATATATAATTAATTGAATTTTGTAAAAACAAAAATGAAATGAAATCATAAAATGGAAATGAGATTAACTTATCCTATGTTTACTATTTTTGTAATAAAAATAAATAAATTATTTGCAAGAACTAGTTAATCGTATGATAGTTTTGCTATCTTAGTTCGTATAATAATATTTTATTGGACTTTCTATTTTTTCCTACGTTTTATCAAAATAAAAAAGAAGATTAACTAACAATTTTAAGAAAATTATGGCAACATGCCTTTCATTTTTGTGAATGGTTGAGATCATTTTAATCATCTTGTATTGCCTATTAATCAATTTCAATCTTTGAATAAATATTGAGGTTGTAACACTTTAGAATAGGGATTCCTTGGGCATAACACATTCATAACCACCATTCAGTAAAGTCAACTATCAAAATTATACAATTATCATTAAGCAAGACGTGATCTCTAGTTGGCTCTTTGTAAACCTTTGAACTTCACCAATAGACCATGAGCCATTTGAATTTCAATGTTATTTCATTATTATTTTTGACAAAAAATGGGTCATTGGTAATTTTTTTCATTAATTCTAGATACTTTTAAAGCTATAAATCAGAAGAGTTAAAGTTTACATTTTTCAAAATGTTATGTAGGAATTTCAAATTGTTCTGAGTTTTTTACAGCATTTTATTTGTCATTATCGTATTTAAAAACATAATTTCATGTCTATATGGTCAGTCATGATGCCAAATCATCATGTTTTTTGTCAAAGTGACAAAATGATCTCCAAAAGAGTAAGACACATAGATATGCATTAAATGATGTTTAATGGTGTGCTACTGTGGCACCACATGAATGGTGAGTTTCTCAAAAAATTCTTTCTTTTCAAAAATGTGGATTGATGAGATAATTTTAGTGCACCATTATAGATCTATTTTGTTCATATAATAACATTAATTGTTGACCAAACAACACACCTTTTATACCCTCTCACTTATTCACTCTTGTCCCCTACACTATACCTCAAATACATACCATGACACAAGAGTAACCTAATACAAAAAAAAATCTTCGATTTAAAAAGAAAATATCAACATTTATTTATAATTGAATTATAATGCTAAAATTAATAAATAGAAATATTCAATAAAATGTAGAACTCTACTTCTATAAATTAAATTAATATTAATATTTAACATATTATAATTGTAAGAGAAATAATTATAGATCTATTTAAATTGGCATGGATTTTATTTGAGGTTATCCATAATCATTATATTTCAAAATACAATTTAGTATTTAAAATTTAAAAATATAATTTAGTATTTATTGTAGTATTGCAGTATTTGTAGATGGCTGGTAATAGTAAAATAGTTGTGAAATATATAATCTTTGATTTGGATATTCAATTACATATAGGTGATTAAAAATATATGTTGCAATCCTTTAAGATGTTTCTGTCTTAGAAAATATTATAAAATTAATCAAATTCATAATAAGTCATGTAGTCTATTAACAATTACTTTTAAAGTGTTGAACTCGTGCACTTAAGTTTGAATTAGGCAACAAGAATGATCCTATAGGTGAATAGTAATGCAATTAAAAAGAAATAAGATGCTTATAAGAACTCAACCTTAACTACTATATCTTTTGTGCTACCTTGAGGATTTCTCAATTTATATATCATATCAAGAGTATAAATAATTTATTTTCTTGAATTTAAATTCAAAATTAAAGATATTCAATATATAATGAACAATAAGCATGCTTACATAGAATAAATTATAAAAATTATAAAAATTAGTATTTTTTATTGCATACTTTTAAGAATAAAGAAACTTAAATGTAACATAAAATAAATTGTTGGTGTGTATATTTAATGGTGTGCAAAGATTGTCTATAAAATAATGGAATGTAAAATTACTTATCATGCCCTCTAATTGGCCAAAAAATTGTTTAAAACTCTAACACTAAAAAAGTAGCAAAATAATCCATATCCCTAGGTTTCTTTTCTCTAATATAAAATATGTGCGCATCATGATATTCTCAAGCTACTAGCATTATATAGCCTTATATTCTTATTTAACAAAGTAAGAATTTTGGCCTAGTGCTAATAAATAAAGAGCTTTTGATGATTATGATGTATTAAAATAAAGATTTCTTAAAAATAATTACCTACATATTAACAGTTCACATTTTCAAAATGATAGTTTAGAATTGAGAAAAATAAATGTACATTGAATATTACGATAATTTATGATGAAAATTTATTATATTATTAATTGGAATTATTTTTATAAAAATAAATCTCTTTTTGCAAAAAGAGGGGTAAAAATTTATTAAGACAGAAAGGAATACAACAAGGAGAGCTCAACAAGGAGCTCGATCCTGAGTAATAAGATCATCAAATTCTTGCACCATCTCAAAGGACAGTTGCCCCCTATCCCTAATATTCCAACCCGGATCATGACTAGAAGCCCATTTGGCTAAACAATCAGCATGTATATTCCATTCTCGCGGAATATACTTGAACCTAATGAACTGAAAAGAGGAAGAGAAGAAAAGAATCTGCTTAACAACAGTGGCCTGCTGCCAACTAACATCCTCAAGCTCTTGCGAAGAAAGCATGTTCACCACCACCTGGGAATCAGACTCACAAATAATCTTACTCCATCCCCACAAGCAACACTGTTCCACAACATATAAAATAGCCTGAGATTCCATGAGATTGTTAGTATAATCACCCTTATGAATTGAGAAGAAAAATTTAACATTCCCAGAACTACAACGAGCCACTCCGCCAAAACCAGTCGGACCAGGATTCCCACGAGAAGAACCATCAGTGTTAATTTTCAGAACTCCATAGGGAGGAGGAGTCCAGTGCCCATCCCGGTTAACCCGACCCTTCCTCTGATGGTGAAGCTGCTTGGACATAGAAGGAAACCTATGAGCCGCAACCCCATCCTGCAGATGAAAATTGAGGCGATTACAGATAGTAAGATCAACCAGATCCATACCCTCATCAAGCTCACACTTCACAAGAATAGTTTTATATTCTATTAATGACAATATCTTTTAATATTGTATTATTTTATGAGGATATTTTATCTTTTTTCATGTATCTTTCAATATTTATATCTTATTCTTGAGTCACAAATACTAATTAAAAATGAATAAAAAATACTAATTTTTATATATTTATTTGCTCATTAAAATTTATAGAATAATTAGAAAAGAAAAACTATCTTTTACAACTTTATAGATATATCTTTTAAATTATTATCTTATTTTATTGTAATTTATAACACCTAAAGTAAATGATTGAATGAGAGGGTGAGAGAGAAACTAAATTTTCATTCCTTATTTAATTTCAATAATTTAAAAATAACATATATTCTTATAGATTAATGTGCCCTCTCTGTCCCTCTCTACCTTCCTTTACATATTCCTTCACATATCTATATCTTTCTATCTCTTTATCTCTTCCTCTAACATTCAGTCCCTCTTTCCATTTCCATTTATTCCTTTTATTGTCTATATCATTGCATCTCTCCCCATAGAAACCCTCTATATTTCCTTAATTATGTCAAGTTTTCCTATCCATTCTATCTCTATCTTTATTTCCTTTAATGTCCCCCTGTCGAATCTTCCCCATTACTCTCTCCATTTATGTCTCTAATCATCCCTCTCTTTAATTCTAGTAGTATATGTTCAGCAAAATATTTTAAGGACTCAAAAGGAAATATGTGCGAAGCATTGCGGTGAGACCTCAAAAAATGAGAGATTCATTAATTCCATGAATGTTTGTCGGAGATAAAGAATATATTAGTTCATTCAATTTTTCATCATCAAAAGGTGCTTATCATTGGAAACGATTCAATATGATTGCGACAAAAGAATATACATAAGACTAGTTAAGCGAGAAGTTTACAGGGTAGACAGGCTGCTGATTAGGGTAGAAGAGTGTGAGAAATATTAATATAAATTTAAACTCACAACTCAACCCCAAAAAAAAAACTTTTCTTGGCACTTAAAATTTGCTCGGCACATGAAGGTGCCAAGTGCCAATTTAACTTGGCACTTGAAGAAAAAAAGTGCTTGGCACAGGAAGGTGCCGAGTGCCAGATATTACTCGGCACTTGCTCGGCACTTGATGGTGCCAAGTGACAGGCAACAGGTCCTAAGTGAACTCGGTACAAAGAGGAGCTCGGTAGCAATAGATGCCGAGTATGCTCGGCTCCAAAACAAATGCTCAGCAACAATAGATGCTAAGTGAGCTCGGCTTCAACAAAGAAATTATAACTTAGCAAATTTCAATGTGAATGCATTCACCATTAAAACTAGAGAGCCAAAGCTTTAAGCTTTCAAAAAAATTTCTCAAATACAATATATAAGGGAAGATCAATAGATTCAAGTATGCTTTCTTGCTTTCTATTCAATATTTCATTAAACTATTACAAAATTTGGGAGCATTTGGCTTCAACCAGAAAACCCTAAAATAACCCTAAACTGATAATACTTCAAACTTCAATAAACTTTTAAACCTACAACTCTAATGGCTGCATACAGTGGTGCCTGGAGCAATCACTACTTCAACAGGATGAATCCAAATAACAACAAACTCATAGAATGAACAGAGGAGACACGTGCAACTGCAAGCACAAACTTCCTTCCTCTTCGTTCTCTGCTCAGCTCTGCAACTTTTTCTCTAATTTTCTTGATCTGCATTTAATAAAAATGAATGTATAAACATTCCTTTTGTCACATTCCATTCTTTTCCCTCTCAACATTCAAATTCAAAATCTCACCTACCAAAATGAATGCCTGCCGTTCATGGATGCCTACGGTGACCTGACAAGGTAGATGGGTGTGGGGCTCGAGGACAACCTGCAGCGTTGACATTTAATTTCCAACACTCCCCCTTTGTCTCAAGCCAAACAAACAAGGATCACAACTGATCCAAATCAACTACACCAAGACACTCTCTCTGGTGTACAAAACATCCAATGCCTAATGGCTTTGTGAAAATGTCTGCTAGCTCCTGCTCTGACTTGCAAAAATTCATTTTGATATCCCCATTCTCCACTAACTCTCTAATGAAGTGATATCTGATTTCTATGTGTTTGCTTCTCCCATGGAAGACTAGATTCTTGGACAATGCAATTGATGAGATGTTGTCACCATAAATTGTGGTTCCATCCCCTTGCCTTTCATTCAAATCTATCAAGATCCTCCTTAGCCAAATTGCTTGACATGCTGTTGCATTTGCTGCAATGTATTCAGCCTCTGCTATAGATTGAGCAACAATAGGTTGCTTTTGGATGCCCATGAAATTGCGTCCGTTCCCATGTGAAACATGTATCCGGAAGTGCTCTTCCTATCATCTAAACTTCCAACCCAATCACTATCAGTGTAACCAACCAACTTGAAATCATCATTTGCAGTATACAAAATTTCAAATCCCTTGGTACCTTGCACATGCCTTAGGATCCTCTTTCCCGCTTGCTAATGGGAATCCTTTGGTGTTTCCATAAATCTAGAAATCAGACTTACTGCATGCATTTGGTCTGGCCGAGTTGCAGTCAAATACATTAGATTTCCAACCATACTCTTGTATAATGTTGGATCCACTCTCTTGCTAGAGTCTTCCGTAGAGCTTGCTTGAGCCCATAAAGATCTCTCTTCAATCTATATACTTTGTTCTCTTCACCTGCAACTTCATAACTAGGTGGCTACTCCACATACATTTCTTCTTTCAATACACCATTTAGAAAGGCAAACTTCACATCCATTTGATATGCCTTCCATTTGTGCTGAGTTGCAATTGCTATGACAGCATGCACGGTTTCCATTCTTGCAACTGTGGCATAAGTCTCATCATAGTCTCTTCCATACTGCTATTTGTAGCCCTTAACTACCAGCCTTGCCTTATGCCTATCAATCTTGCCTTCAGCATTGCATTTGGTCTTATAGACCCATTTCACTCCAATCACTTGATTCTTGGGAGGCAATTCAGTTAACTCCCATGTCTCATTCCTTTCTATAGCATCTATTTCCTCATCCATGGCATTACACCATTTCTTCTCCTTAATAGCTTCCTTAAAATATACTGGATCACTATGAGAAAATAATGCAAAATTAACACTCTCATCATAATCTTCATACGTTTCATCTTGGTATATCTCCCTAAGACTCTTGGTCTTTCTTGGTAATAGGGAGGAGAGTCTAGGATTAGAATCTTCATTGCTGCTGCATTGCCGACTAGCTCGGTCTTCACTGGTACTCGACATTGACACTCTGTCATGCCTACTGGAGATCGGCAATGTCTGAATCTGCTTGCCTTTTCTTCTATTTTCTCCTTCTTGTTGTTCATCATTATCTTCTTCACTCATAATTGGCACTTTACTAGAAGTGCTCGCTGACTCATTAATTGAACCATACCAAGACTGATTTTCGAGAAATTCCACATCTCTTGAAAGCATCATCTTGTTGTTCAATGGGTCATACAATCTGTATGCCTTTGATTCTGGACTGTACCCTGTGAAAATGCATTTCACACCTTTTTCATCAATTTTTTGTCTTTGCTCTTTAGGCACATGTGCAAACACCCTTAAGTGTTCAACTGTCCATCTTCTTCGTAACCATGCTTCCATTGGAATTCTGTCACAAAAAACCTTTGTAGGACACCTATTAATTAGGTAAACTGCTTTTTCCATAGCCTCTCCCCAAAATTCAGTTGCGAGACCTTTCTCTTTCATCATGCTTCTTGGCATTTCAACAATGGTCCTATTGTTTCTTTTAGCCACTCCATTCTGCTGTGGTGTATAGTTGACTATGAGCTCTTTCTTAATTCCATGTTTCCTGCAAAAATTTACAAAAGAATTGGAGGTATACTCCCCTCCTCTATCTAATCTTAGGACCTTGATATAGTGTCCACATTCTCTTTCAGCTTGGGCTTTAAATTCTACAAGTTTTTCAAATGCTTCAGATTTATTCTTTAAGAAATACACCCATGTCTTACAACTGAAATCATCAATGAATGTCATGAAATAAGTACTCTCCCCAATGGAAGTAACTTGCATAGGACCGACTAGGTCAGTATGCACTAACTCTAATGAATATCTAGCCCTCCTAGAATTTCCAGAATTAAAGGGAAGCCTATGTTGCTTACCCAAAATACAAGCTTCACACTTGTCACAAGAATTTCCTATTCGTGGCAAACCTTCTACCATTCTTTTATTTGATAACAAATTTAAACTAGCATAGCCAAGATGACCATACCTGAGATCCCATAGCTGTGAGGGGTCTTCAATCACACTCCTTAGAGCTGATTGTGTGGGAGGTGCAACACAAACTTGAGATGAGAAACATGTCTCTATCCTCAAGGGAAACATTTTGTTCTTTGTCATTTGAACTGCTGCAAGTAAGTTCTTGCTCCCATCTTTTTCATGAATGACACACATGTCATTCTCCATTAGCACTTTGTATCCATTTTGAATGAGCTGACCAATGCTCATCAAATTGTGCTTCATACCAAGGGCAAAATACACATTTTGTATCTCCCTTTTCTCACCTTTCTTGGTGTGGACCATAATAGATCCTTTGCCCACAACTGATAGGGTTCCGTTGTTACCCATTTTAATTTCAGATTTGAAACTCTTGTCAATGAATGAAAACAAGGTTTCATTGCCACTCATGTGGTTGCTACATCCACTGTCAAGGTACCAAACCTCAAGGCTTCCTTCTTCACCAACATTACATATGATGAAGGCAGCAGCATTGGGTCCACTTCTCATGTTCATGTCAGCCACATTTGCTTGTCCTAGCTGATCATTCTTCTTCTTCCAGCATTCATTTGCATAATGCCCATATTTATGACAATAGTAGCATTCTACATTACTCTTATTTGAGTTGTAGTTTTTCTTACCTCCTCTTGAAGTATTTTGTGAGCTACTTGCTCCATCTGCTCTTCTTGAGCTTTCTGTTGTAGCATTTCTCTGTCCTCCATTACCTCGGCCTCTACCTCTGGAGTTCCTGCCTGAGCCATATCTTCCTCTCCCCCTTCCTCTTGGATTTCACTGAGCCTTGAATGCTTGCTCTTGGGTAGAAGAAGATGTGGATCTATTGATCCTATACTCATGGGTTTGAAAAGAACCCATCAACTCATCCATTGTCAAAGTAGTGAGGTCTTTTGCATCTTCTATTGTCATGACCAAATGGTCATATTTATGAGGTAAACTCCTCAATATCTTTTCCACTATCCTCTGCTCTTGATAGTCTTCTCCATTTGACTTCAGTTGGTTAATCACATTAGAGGTCCTTTAAGTGAAGTTTGCAACTGATTCATTTTCCTTCATCTGAAGGTTCTCAAACTCCCTCCTTATGTTTTGTAGCTTAACCGTGTGGACTTTATCAGTCCCCTTGAAGTTCAAATCAAGGATATCCCATGCTTCCTTTGCATAATTTGCTGCTGCAATCTTTGGAAAAATTGTCTCTGTCATTGCTACTTCAATCAAGCTTAATGCTTTTTCATCCTTCCTCCTTGACTCTTTCAAATGAGTCTTCTGTGCATTTGTGAGGGTAGGGTAGCATACTTAGTTGGATTAGCCACATCATTGAATCCATCGACCACAAACTCCCACAAATCATTTGCAACCATAATGATTTTCATCTTTTTTGCAAATGTATCATAATTCTGTCCATTAAATGATGGTGGCTACTACCATATCTTTCCTGCATCTCCTACCATGATAAATATCCCAAGAAAAACAAATGCCCTAACTCATTGTGGATGTGGGGCCTCAAAGCTCTGATACCATGTTAGAAATATTAATATAAATTTAAACACACAACTCAACCCCCCCAAAAAAAAAACTTTGCTCGGCACTTAAAAGTTGCTCGGCACATGAAGGTGTTGAGTGCCAATTTTACTCGGCACTTGAAGAAAAAATGTGCCCGGCACAGGAAGGTGTCGAGTGCCAGATATTACTCAGCACTTTCTCGGCACTTGATGGTGTCGAGTGACAGGAAATAGGTGCCGAGTGAACTCGGCACAAAGAGGAGCTCGGTAGCAATAGATGCTGAGTATGCTCGGCTCTAAAAGAAATGCTTGACAACAATAGATGTCGAGTGAGCTCGGCTTCACCAAAGAAATTATAACTTAGCAAATTTCAATGTGAATGCTTTCACCATTAAAACCAAAGAGCCAAAGCTTTAAGCTTTCAAAAAAATTTCTCAAATACAACATATAAGGGAAGATCAATAGATTCAAGTATGCTTGCTTGCTTTCTATTCAATCTTTCATTAAACTATTACAAAATCTGGGAGCATTTGGGTTCAACTAGAAAACCCTAAAATAACCCTAAACTGATAATACTTCAAACTTCAATAAACTTTTAAACCTACAACTCTAATGGCTGCATACAATGGTGCCTGCAGCAATCACTGCTTCAACAGGACGAATACAAATAATAAAAAACTCACAAAATGAACAGAGGAGACACGTGTAACTACAGGCACAAACTTCCTTCCTCTTCGTTCTCTGCTTAGCTCTGCAACTTTTTCTTTGATCTGCTTGATCTGCACTTAATAAAAATGAATGTAGAAACATTCCTTTTGTCACATTCCATTCTTTTTCCTCTCAGCATTCAAATTCAAAATCTCACCTACCAAAATGAATGCCTGCCATTCATGGATGCCTGCAGTGACCTGACAGGGTAGATGGGCATGGGGCTCGAGGACAACCTACAACGTTGATGTTTAATTTCCAACAAAGAGGCCATAGTATTTCTCAGTTTCATCCCCCCTCTTCAAATTCTCATTGAGAAGAGTGAAGATATAAGTCTCAATGCTGCTTCTAGGCCTCATCGGAGTCCCTGCACTTGACAACACATGCTGGATTAGATTATTCATATATGTCTACGCATTCTCAATGGTTGCCACATCGTTCCCCACAGAAGGCCATCCGCTCTTAGTTATCACAATCGGCAGATCTGGATGTCCCGGTGTAGGACAAATTGCCATCTACTATAGGATTCGAGGGCTTAAAGAGCACGTATTCTAAATTCATTCGGTTCTTGTTGCGGTTGTAGCTATGGTAGGGATGGAAATTTTCCATGAAAGGAGAGCCGTGCTCTTGTAGGAACTATAAAATAGAACTCATGTTATCTGTTACGTTGTCGTCGAATGTTCCCTGTGACGGAGGGAAACCGTTGCCAATGACTATAATGGTGTGGGATGTGGAGACCTTTATGTTGTTCTACAGATTCACATTCTCAAGTGTTGTTTGAATGTTTTTAATTCCGGGGACAAGATATGGCATGTACTGATCATTTCCTCCCATTGCCAAAACCTCGTTTCCTGAAAAAATGCATGTGATATTAGTGGAAGGGTAAAATGCTTCGATGTTGTCGTTTACCCACCCGTTTGTAGAATCTTGATTTGTAGCAATCGCCTGCAACTCGCTGTTTTCCACTCCTACAATTACGTTGATTCTAGAATTTACAAAGGCTTTAAGTACATCATGGTTCGCTATGAAAATTCTCATTTTCCTGAGATTGTTTTTCTTAATTAAAGCAACCACATCACCAACACTTGGTAAATCGTTTCCCTGCAATCCGTAGTTGACTCCTATTTGCTGACAATCTACAAAAGAAACATGTCATCCTAGATTGATAAGATCATAAAACAGCAGAAGTTGCTTCCGTATTTACTTGCATGTATATATATGAAATATGAAATTGAAGGCTTGTTGGTAAATAGATTTGTCACAGTAGAATTTGCCGAACATAGTGTATGGTTAACCGTTCACAACAGTTGGAGAGGCCCTTGGTATGTGGCCTTCCTCTATGTTTAGAGGGGCAGCTTTCTCGTATGATATAATTTTTAAAGGATTTTCAAATAACGAATTTAAAACTTCAAAGATTAGGAGAAAGTCGTTTAGGACTAATGCACCACACATCCTTACAACCTTCTTCGGTAAACAAGATTGATAACAAAGGTGATCAAGGACTACGCTTGAAAACCACCAGTATTACTAAGCACATTCATTAACATTTATAAACACTCACATAGTACCATGAGAATGTTTACTACAATAGATAAAAATTTTGATTTTAGAATAAGAAACCCAAAGCATATCTCATTCCATTTCCTTGCACCAAGAAGACAAAAGAGATTTTCAATTTTAGAGATAAAAAGTGTACATACTTTTTAAAATTTATCTCTCAATCAAAATTTCATCATAGTGTTCCCTTATTTTTCAAACCAAAAAGTCCCTTTACAAAGACCAAAAGAGCCCTTATATAGACACAAAGGTTAATAACTACCCTTCTGTGGTTAATAACTATCTCTCAAATACGTGATTTGGGTGAGGTTAATTAACCTCAACAAAATTAACCAAGAATGACTTGAAACTTAGTCCTCACACCTTCTGAGAGGAAGATTGAATAATTAATCTTTTTTGATCTCCTTTTGATATTTGAATGATTCATTCAAGTTACATTACTTTATTGATGAACACATATCCTCCTTCTCATGAAGAGATCAAGAGCATGTGGTGTGTATGACTGCACTGATTATGGACTTTATGTTTATGATCTCTCCAACTGTGCTTATCTCTAGAAAATGTGCCTTTCTTCCATGATGGCGTCTATTGAAAGGCTAGCCCTTATACAGACACAAGTACCAAAATTCTCATCTCTCTTGCAATTATCAAATATTGTGTGAGAGTATCACATAAAATTCCATTGAAACAATTAGGTGCCCGGTCTATAATTTGATTCATGCATCTACAAATATTTGATAAAAGTTGACAAACTTTATGATTCATGCAATTATTGCAATTCCCGCTCATCCTTATCAAACTTAATTTCTTGAACCTTTACCATATCTATGACTATGCTTGCATCATGCGTAGAAAATGACTATGAATAAAATTTAAGCAATGTGGTCCCATCTATGGCTGAAATGGAGAAATTAAAAAGCTATCTTGCTCGGACATCTATGCCAATTCTTACTCATTCCACTCTGCTCTTCTACAATCCAGAGACCAAATCTATTGAATGATTAGTCAACTGTAATGTCCATTAAACAAATTCATTTGTGCTAAGGAATGTTGGATCTAGGCCATTCCATTAAAGAGTTGGCAGGCTTTTTCAAGAAATTTGAATTGGTTTGTATGAGAAAGCCTGTCGATAATCAAATTTGCTTCCTTGCCAGCCAGCTTGGAAAGATCTTTGGGATCCTCTGACATTTTACGATTTTTTCTCTTGAATGCAACTATGAATACCTATAGAATTCGAGTAAGGGGACTTGTCTATGGAATTTTGATATAGTAAGTATTATATCCTAGCAAAATGCAAATCATTCCAAAGAAAATAGCCCCAACTGAAATTCCAAAGCCATCATCTCATCGCTCATTGTTCTGAACCCAAGCTAACACTGCCACTCTAGTTGTTGAGTCCACAGTAACACTTATGCATTGCTAACACACACATCTGCACAATAACCATTTTTAATAATTTTCCCATGGACTCCCTTCCCTGTTCCAAACTCCCACTTTCGCACAGGCAGGGGGGAAACAGACAAAGGTTGTGGAACCTGGCTTTACACCTGCCAATTGCATTTGCTTGGAAGTTTCTATAGCCTTGTGAAAAAATCCATTTTGTCTATATCCTACAACCATTGCAGTCTAGGGTACCACATTTCTTTGAGGCATTCTTTCAAACAATTCAAATGTCAATAAACTTTTGATGAGCTCTCCAAGGTGTAATATAATAACCACTAATAATTGGGTTGCAATTATAACCTCTACAACTTTCTTTGAAATTTTGACAACCTATAGGACCATAATTGTCGCCAGCATAATCTGAACCATAGCTCCCAATCCAAACTCCTTACAGATGCTATGCATGGATTTGCGCTTAGGCTGCTTAAACAAACTGTCTATCAAGGGGCTACATTATTGTTTCTAACAACCTCCATTTGAATGTATCTCTTCTTTTAATCTCCAACACGTTTTCCATAAGATGCTTTAAGAAAAGTCTTCCTACTCATCCACTTCTCATCTTCCCTAAAGCTTAGAGGAACCAAACAGTCAACCATCCCAAGCACTCATTTGCTATAGATAACATAGCAAAAGGCACTTGAGCAATAGAAGAATGGACCGAGAACACATTATAGGATCTCTTTTTCTTCATTAATGTCAGCTTTGCAAGCGCTTCTCCTTCAAGATTGGCCTCCCTGGATGCTAAGCTCACATCTTAATGATGGGGTATTTCTAAGCACTAAAGCGAGGGCCAATTCCACTACCACGAATGTAATTTTTTTTTAAAGAAAATTATTTGCCATTGATCTTACTACAAAGCAATCTATGTGGAATGGCAAGGGGTAGCTGTTATCATTTGTCTGCCCTGCCAAGATTCAATTTTCAAATGTCCAGCCCGTCCAATGGCTAATTCCCAAAGTTAATATTATTTTAATTCCTTAGCCTTATAACATGGTTTCTACGGCCTGCAGGTTCTCCATCGTTAGATCTAAGAAGATCGATGGTAGGCACTATGTTACTTTTCAAAAGTTGCACGGCGGATAGCATAGCGACATCGTGCCCTAGTGACACATGACCATGGTGGGTCCGCGAGGCAAGTCATCCAAGGTTCTTTGGTGGGTCAAAAAATTTCCACAGCATCGTGGGCGCTATGTCACTATCATATGTTGACCAAAAAATCTTCTTAGGGACATAGCGCCCAGCCAGCCCGAGGGTGCTTCGATAGTGAGTCCCAATGTTCGGCGGGCAAGGTTCGTAGTACTGAAAAATGTTTACGGCGGGCCGGGTGAATATGTGGTTCATGGGCTGGAAAGTTTCAAAAAAGTGGCAAGGTGCCATGGCGCCAATGGAAAACTCATGAGTTTTTCGTTAGCAACATAGTGCCTGGTTAACACGTGGTGTGGTCAAGATTAAGCAATACCAGAATCTGCCAGGGTGGTGCTTCGTTAGGCCAATGGGGGACTGCCACGTATGTTAGGTCAAGATATAGATAGATTGTAGGACCAGATCTTCAATGAGACCAGTGCAGTAAGGGGTTAAGCTCTCCACTATCAGATCTACAGAGATCAACGGCAGGTGCCATCGCGCTATGGATAAGCCGCATGAGATTTACGTTAGCGACATGGTGCCTGGAGGACATGTGTCCTCGTGGGTCTAGGTTTGGAGGTGTAAGAAATATAGATGGTTGGCACGTGGCCGGTTCCCATTGATTGATACACTGAGGGCCAGGGGGCAGTATCTATCTTGCTTGCCGTCAGATCAAGGAAAATTGACAGAAGGTGCCATGTCGCCATGGTGAAGTTGCGCGATCTTTACCATAGCGACATGGCGCCCTTTCGACACGTGTCACTGGGGCCAGGTCTCGCTAGGGTGCAGTCACTAAGGTGATGCCAAGTGTGCTGACAGCATTTCGGGAGCCCAGAAGTTGAAAAGCAAGCACGGAACATGATGAGTCTTCACGATCGTCAGATCAGGGTAGATCAACAGGAGGCACCATCTCGCTATAGTAAAGTTGTGCGATCTTTACCATAGCGATATAGCATCTTACTGACGTGTGTCTCGTTGGCAGACCGACGTTGAAGGTTAACGGCTGACAGTCAGTGCAATCGTTGTGGTCAACATGGCAGTTAGTTTTGATGTTGCGGCTAGATGGTGGAAAGGTGGTGTAGTCAGATTGGTAACCATCGCGGTTAGAGATAACAGTGGGTTGCTATGTCGCTATAATGACTCTCAGGGCATGGTGCCCATAGTGACATAATGCGCAGTTCAACGTAAGGAATGGTCAGTGCGTGGGACCTTGAGGAGGTGGCAAAATAAAGAGAGACGATTGGATTGCGTGGTCTAATTGGCACATAAGGAACTATTTGAATTGCTTTGACCTCGTAGATTCATGAGCCAGAAATAATGAATCAGGTTTTTTGCCACGAGATTTTGATCCTGTGATCAATGCCACCGACTCAGAAGTGAATGCAAAGTGCAAGGACATTCTACCACCATTACAGATCTATCTACTATGTCAGGGGATGTTTTCTGGCGTCGTTCTGTCTTCTCCAGGCTCTTTCTCAGAGGAATATCAAATTTTTGGTACTCAAAACCACCAGATCTTTGATTGGATTTTCAAGGTGAGAAGTTAATGCTAGTAGGTGAGAAGTAAATGTAATGCAAAAGATCTCAGTTATGCCTGAACTATAAAGGCAAATTTTGTAGTTTTTGTAGGGGGACTCCTTTTCTAATTTCTCTGCTACTGCTCCCAGGTCTATAGTGCAAAATTCCCTTTGTCTCTGAGCTGTATAACATTCTGTATCATCTCCTTCAGCCATCAATGTGTATGTGTATCCATCTTGCCTCTCATTGGTGTATTGTTGAGATCTATGGCCTGCATACTGTATCTATTTTTGACCTATTGGATAATATATAAGTGAAATCCTTTTCCTTGCATTATTTAGTTTGGTTTCCTAATCTGTATGTGGTTGTTGATTGACATAAGTCTGGGTGTGTATGTCTTTTGAATGTTATCTTGGTTCTGTAGTACATATATGGGCAGAGATGAGTCCAAACACTCTATTTCGGTGCATCACCTCCTTAGATTAGAACTAGGTAGATTTTCTTTTGTGCTCTCCTGCTCCCTTTTCCTCTCCAAGAGTAGTTAGGTGCACCCTAATAGTAAGAGGAAGCCGGCCTTCTCCGGAGACTCAACCTTGCAGTTCAAGTCCCACAGCTTGGAGGTTGTTTCCATGTTTCACTAGGTTGTCTTTGCACATAGGCCTTGGACAAGGGTGCAAACCTAAGTGACAACAGTTTTTGGCATGCCCAGTGAGACACTTTTTCAAACAAAATTTAAAGTCTACTGGTGTCAAGAAGAAAGAGTTTTAGAGATTAATACTGAAGAGGTAGTGCTGACTTTAGTATTCAAGCCTTCAAGAGGTTGATTCTTCAAAGTACTTGGTGACTCTGAACATCAACAAATCTGGTTCTAGGCCACAGTTGCAGAAATTCATGCCTAGAGCTGAAACAAGGGCGTCTTCTAGAGGTAAATTTCAATATCAAGAGCTTTCTCTTTCAAATCCTAGAAGAAGGAGGACTAGAACTTCATTATCACCAGTTAGGTGTGTAATAATAGTTAATATACCTGTAAGATCTATCTCTACTCCTCCTACTATTCAAACTCAGCCTAGATTGCCATCAACACTCATCAATAGAACACTTGTTTACATGGCACATCCAAGAGTTCACACTTTTTCCACCTTTAATGGTGGAAGTCCTCTATTTTTAGCCCAAAGACATGATATACTAGTATCTACACTAAAAAGTATACCTGATTTTACTGGTGAAACTTCCATCTCCCCTTTAGAGCATATCCAAGAAGTAGCAAATGTCTATAATATTCATGGTATCATAGAGGATGATGTTTTTGTCAGAGTTCTAGCCTCATCTTTAAAAGGAAAAGCATTATAGTGGTATAGAGGCTTAGCTCATGGTTCTATAACTGATTGGGATGGACTAGGAGCAGGGTTACGCAAACATTTTGAGGATAGAAGTGATCACCTGTCGCTTTTAGAGTAGCTGACTACTATGAAAAGGGCCCCCCATGAATGTATGACTGATTTTAACTATAGATTTCAAAAGAAATGGGATAGAATACCTACTACAGTGAAACCTACCCCCGGTAATGCCTTCTTGCATTACCTTAGAGCTTTGAACAGTGATATTGCCACTACAATCCAAACTATGGGAGGAGATACCTTGCCTAATGCTTATGAGATAGCCATAAAAGCTGAGAACATCCTGATACAAGGAGGAAAGTTGGCTCCAAGGCCCCCTATGCCTTTCTTTCCTGATGTTCCCAACCACCAACCAGCAATGGCCCCTCTTCCTACAACTTCTGCATCACAAGCCCTTCCTCCAGTCCCTCAAGCTTCCACATCCTCAAATAGGATAGATGAACTCAAAGAAATGCCCCAAGGTCTAGTGCTGAATACGGATAAAAGAGAGAAGACCCTGGATAAAAAATTGCAAGAGCAGGGGAGGGAGTTGAAGGACCAAGGGAATAGATTAGAGGATAGTTTTTCTATAATACAAAAAATGAGTAACAAAGTGGTGGCCTTAGAAAGGCAGCAAGCTCAAAGTGGCAAGCCTCCCCAATTGCAATATCAGGCTCCAAATGGTGGTAGGCCTCCTAATCAGTGGAATAACTCTTTTGATCAGGGTCGAAAAAATAGTCATGCTTCTACTTCAAGATCAAATCAAAACAGAGCTATAGTTCCTCAAAATAACTTGGCCTAGGATCAAGATTTATGTCCTTCCTGCAACTATTCTTATACCTATTGCATGTGCCAGAAGGTAGAATCTTATTTGGCCCTGACTAACCAAGAACCTGCAGCAAAGCAATCATACAAGGAGGTCATCCCAAGGAGGCCTCATATATTCAAGGACGTGATGATTGCTCTTTCATGAATCATCAGATTGGGGAGCATTGTAATGTAAACTAGGATTCCATTGCTCATAACACAAGAAGCAAGAAGAGAGCTATGGAACATATGGCCCCTCCTTCTCCTAAGTAGGCCTCAACTTCAAGTGCTACACCTCATATACAAGCAGCAAATGAAAAAACAAGTACTTCACAACAGCAAAGGCAAGATTCTAGAAAGAAAGATGCAAGTGATCCTTATGTTGCCCCATCTCAACCTCTTATAAGTGCAGTGCCCAAAGTTTCTACCAAAGTTCCCAATACACCGTTCAGTGTGGTAGAGCAAATGAAGAAGACAAATGTGAACATTTCTATGTGGGATGCTATTGCTACCATACCAATGCAGAAGAGGATGTTGCAGCAGGAATTAGAGAAGATTGAACCCAAGGATCAGCCATCTACCATGGAGAGTACCACAAGTCTAGTACAACCAGCAGGGGATGTGGAGACAAATAAAAAGGTTAGACCTCCTCCATTCTATGTTTCTCTGATTATAGGGGGCAAATTAGTCCACAATTGCATGATAGATTCAGGGGCTAGTAGCTTAGTAATGCCTAGGTGTGTTGCTGATGCTTTAGGAATGAAATATGAGCCCATTGTTAGGGATGTGTTACAATTAGATGGTAGTACTGTCAAAACTGTGGGTATCCTTAGGAATGTGGAGATGGCCCTACATGCATGCCCTAGTTGCACTGTGATTCAAGACATATCTGTTGCTGAAGTCAAGCCCTACTTTGCTATCTGTCTTTCAAGAGACTTCACTGCTCAAATTGGTGGATTCATATATGTTGATTGGTCATATATGTCATTTAAGACCAAATATGGAGCCAATTCCTCAATCAGAGCAGAACCTCAAGCCGTTCATCACACTGAATCTTACACCCCCAATCCCATCAACATGAATTGCCCTATTCTAGAGATGGATGAAAATGACATAGAAAATGAGCCTACCACTTCCATAGTGGAGATTCCTAATTTCTTCTTGGATGAGTGGGAAAATTCATATCAGTTTGAGCCTATGTCAAAGACTCTTGAGACAGGCCTTAGTGCATATTGCATAATAGAGAAAGATGCTCAAGTTCCTAATCTAATCAGGACTAATGATGATATAAGTGGGATATGGAGTATGTACTTTGATGGCTCAAGGAATAGAAATGGATCAGGGGCTGGTGTTATGTTGATCTCTCCTGCACAAATAAGATACTACTTCTCTTTTAGGCTCTAGTTCGGTTGCACCAATAATGTGGCCGAGTATGAATCTTTGATTCAAGGTCTCATACTTGCCCAAAAGAGAGGAATTCAAGCCTTGAGAGTATATGGGGATAGTGAGTTAGTAGTTAACCAAGTGAAAAACCAACATATCACCAAAAATGGCCTGCTCAAGTCTTTCAAACACAGAGTCTGGGATTTTCTTGAGGGCTTCAATGCATTTAATATTCAGAGCATTCCTAGGAAAGAAAATAAACATGCTGATAGACTTGCAGCAGTGGGTGCAGCTTATGATGTACCAAGGAATCTTGAGGAAGAAAAGAAGAAACAAATAAGGTTGGTGGTGAGGCTTACCATCCCTGACAACAACACTCATTGGTAGGTGTTTGATTCTAATGAGCAAATTGTGAGTTTCTTGCAGAATGAAGAAGAATTCTCAGATAAAAACCAGTCAAGACTACAAGATCAGTATAGTGATCAGATCATTCATCTTAGTTCTAACAAGTTGCCCAAGGGTCTCATTACCTTGGAGAGTGTCTTTAATCCTGATGATCAAACAAGAGGCAAAGGAATGAATCTAGCTGCAGAAAAGGATGATTATGCCCCAGTTACAATTGCTGATGGAAAATTTCTAAAATGGGGAAGGTATGTTCTGAAACTGAGCAAGAAAACTTCATTCATTTATGTCAAGAATTTAATGATGTATTTTCTTGGACATATGATGACTTAAAAGGATTTGATCCTAGTTTGTTTCAGCATACCATAGATTTAATTGATAAGGCCAAACTAGTAAAGCAAAAATAGAGGCCAGTGAATCTTAAGATTGAACCTCTAATGAGAAAAGAACTATTCAAGTTGATTGAGGCTAATATAATTTTTCCCATCAAGCATTCATCATGGGTAGCCAACCTAGTCCCTGTTAGGAAGAAGAATGGAGAAATCAAACTGTGTGTGGACTTTAGAGACCTTAATCAGGCTTCTCTTAAAGATCACCATCCTCTCCTTTCGATGGAGCAAATCCTGTCCAGAGTCAGTGGGTCAAGGAGATTCTCTTTTCTTGATGGATTTTTTTGGTTATAACCAAGTGTTAGTTAAAGAATCTAACAGACATAAGACAACATTTACTACTAAATGGGGCACCTATGATTATTGCAAGATGCCATTTGGACTAACAAATGCAAGTGCCACATTTCAAAAGGCAATGGAGATGGCCTTTAAAAAATTAATTGACAAGTTTGTCTTAGTATATCTTGATGATATAACTATATATTCAAAAAATGTAGAAGATCATTTTGATCATCTAAGACAGGTATTTCTAAGATGTAGAGAGTTTGGGGTTTCCCTTAACCCAGCCAAGTGTGTCTTTCCTACAAGCCAAAGAAAATTATTGGGACATATTGTATCTAAGGATGGGTTGACCATTGATCCAGAAAGAACAAAGGCAATACTTGCCCTTCCTCTTCCTAAACATAAGAAGGGGCTACAAAGTTTCCTTGGTAGAATAAATTTTGTAAGAAGGTTAATTCCTAATCTTGCTACCATGGTGAAACCTCTTATAGCTATGCTTAAGAAAGGTATGGTCTTCTCATAGACCAAGGAAGGGAAGGAGAGTTTTGAAGAGATCAAGACAGCCATAGCCTCAGCCCCTACTCTCATGAACCCAAATTTTGAAAAAGATTTCATCCTCTACACTCTAGGTGGTGAGTCAAGTATCTCTGTTGTCTTTACTCAAACAAATGACGAGGATGAGGAGCAGCCCATAGCCTTTTTTAGTGAAGGTCTCAAGGAATATGAAGATAAGTACAACTTTGTTGAGAAGTAGGCCCTTGCAGTCATCAGAAATGTAAGAGGGCCCTTGCAGCTGGTAAGAAGTAGGCCCTTGTAGTCATGAGAAGCTGGTAAGAGGGAGAGGGTTGTGCAAAGAAATGTTATCAGACCAGGATTCTGATGAAGAGATTGTTATGGTAATAACAGAGCAGCAGGAGGTAAGAAATGTTAATGGCCCAAGGAGCTGGATAAATGACATGAAGAACTTCTTATCAGGGAATGGATACCCTCAGGGATTGGACAGAACTAAAAGGAGACAATATAGACTGCAGTCCATTCCCTATGTTGTGATTGATGGTATCCTATTCAGGAAGGATTTTAATGGGACCCTGTTGAGATGCATTGAAGATGATCAGGCTGAGAGGATGATAAAGGAACTTCATGATGGCCCTGATGGTGGCCATTTCTCTGCAAGAACAGCTGTCGTGAAGATCATGAGGGCTAGTTATTACTGGCCATCCTTGTTTCATGATTGTTATGGATATGTGAGAAAATGTGAGAAGTGTGCTTTCTTCTTAGGCAAATAGAGGCTTGTAGCTCTCCCCCTTCGTCCTATTCAGGTGGATCAACCCTTTACTCAGTGGGGATTGGATTTTATAGGCCCCATTAATCCTCCATCTAGTGCAGGTCATAAATGGATTTTGGCTTCTATGGATTATTTCACTAGATGGACAAAGGCAATTGCCTTGAAGGATGCCATAGAACCATCAGTTGTTGAATTCCTTGATAGAATTGTATCTAGGTTTGGTGCTCCTTCTACTATCATCTCGGACAATGCTAGGTCTTTTGTTGGAACCCAGATTTGTGCATGGGCAATGAATCACAATATCTACCTGAGCACATCATCAAATTACTATCCCCAGGGTAATGGTTTGGCTGAGTCTTCCAACAAGAATCTGTTTAGAATCATGAAGAGGACAATAGAAGACAATCAGAGGGTTTGGCATAAGAAATTAAAAACTGCTCTATGGGTTGATAGGATAATACCCAAGAGATCTGTTGGGAATTCACCTTTTGTACTGGTATATGGTAGGGAGGCGAGACTCCCAATTTCATTGGAATTCCCATTCTTGGAGTTGGCTCATCAACTGGAATTGATTGAAGATAATGCCATGTCAGTAAGAATGGTAAAGCTGATTGAACTAGAAGAGAAAAGAAGTAAGGCTATGCAAACCCTAGAGATGCATCAGTAGTAGATGAAAAGGAGTTTTGATAAGAAAACTAGGGTCAGAACCTTCAAAGAAGGGGATTTAGTTCTAAAGTGGGATGCAAATAGGACAAAACCAGGAAGACATTCCAAATTTGACGCACTATGGAGTGGCCCCTATTTGGTTGCCAGTTGCAAACAGGCTAATGCATTCCAGCTAAGCTGACCCAATGCAGAGATTTTGCCCATTCCAGTCAATGAAATCTATCTGAAGCCCTATTTCTGAAAATTTGGGAATCCATGTACATAAGTAGTTTAGTTTCTTTTTTGTTGTTTCTTCTTTTCAAGAAGTGCGCGGGCACAGTCATCTCCCTGTGAGGTAGCAGATTTTGAGATGTCTCAGGTTGCAAAGAAAGTTTTGTTTTTTGTTTCCAATTGCAGTTGCAATTTTTTTTTAGGATTTCATGTTTTGATCTCCTCGCAGAAGGGTTAGGGTTTCACAGTATGGACAGACCCATTTTTTGACTCCATAGCCCAATGGATACATGAGGCCACTGATCATACACATAGCAGTCTTGTGTCCCCTATGAGTCGCCAGAAATGTTATCATTTGTCTGCCCTGCCAAGATTCAATTTTCAAATGTCCAGCCCGTCCAATGGCTAATTCCCAAAGTTAATATTATTTTAATGCCTAAGCCTTATAACATGGTTTCTATGGCCCGCAGGTTCTCCATCGTCAGATCTAAGCAGATCGACGGTAGGCGCTATGTCACTTTTCAGAAGTTGCACGATGGATAGCATAGCGACATTGCGCCCTGGTGACATGTTACCATGGTGGGTCTACGAGGCAGGTCATCCAAGGTTCTTTGGTGGGTCAAAAAAGTTCCACGGCACTGTGGGCGCTATGTCACTATCATATGTTGATCGAAAAATCTTCATAGCGACATAGCGCCCAGCCGGCCGGAGGGTGCTTCGACGATGAGTCCCAGTGTTCGGCAGGCAAGGTTTGCGGTACCAAAAAATGTTTACAGTGGGCGGGGCGAATATGTGGTTCATGGGACGGAAAGTTTCAAAAAAGTAGCAAGGCACCATGGTGCCAACGAAAAACTCACGAGTTTTTTGTTAGCGACATAACGCCTGGTTAACACGTGGCATGGTCAAGATTAAGCAATAACAGAACCTGCCAGGGTGGTCCTTCGTTAGGCCAATGGGGGACTACCACGTATGTCAGGTCAGGATACAGATAGATCGTGGGACTAGATCTTCAATGCGGCCAGTGCAGTAAGGGGTTAAGTTCTCCACCGTCGGATCTGCAGAGATTAACGGCAAGCACCATCGCACTATCGATAAGCCGCACGAGATTTACATTAGCGACATGGCACTTGGAGGACACGTGTCCTCGTCGGTCTAAGTTTGGAGGCACAAAAAATATAGATGGTTGGCACGTGGTCGGTTCCCATTGATTGATACACTAAGGGGCAGGGGGCAATATCTATCTTGCTTGCTGTCGGATCAAGGAAAATCGATGGAAGGCACCATGTCGCCATGGTGAAGTTGTGCGATCTTTACCATAGCGACATGGCACCCTTTTGCCACGTGTCAGTGGGGCTAGGTCTCGCTAGAGTGCGGTTGCTAAGGTGATGCCAGGTGTGCTGACAACTTTTCGTGGACCCAGAAGTTGAAAAGAAAGCATGAAACATGACCAGTCTTCACGATCGTCAGATCAGGGCAAATCAACGGGAGGTGCCATCTCACTATGGTAAAGTTGTGCGATCTTTACCATAGCGACATAGCGTCTTGTTGACGCGTGTCTCGCTGGTAGACCAAGGTTGACGGTTAACAGCCGACAGTCGGTGCAATCATTGCGATCAACATGGTAGTTAGTTTTGATGTTGCGGCTAGATGGTGGATAGGTGGCACAGTCAGATTGGTAACCACTGCGGTTAGAGATAATAGTTGGGTGCTATGTCATTATAATGACTCTCAGGGCATGGTGCCCATAGCGACATAGTGCCCAGTCTGACGTAAGGAATGGTCAACGCGTGGGACCTTGAGGAGGTGGCAAAATAAAGAGAGACAATTGGCCCGCATGGCCTAATTGGCACATAAGGAACTATTTGACTTGCTTTGACCTCGCAGATTCATGAGCCAAAAATAATGAATCAGGTTTTTTGCCGCGAGATTTCGATCTTGTGATCAATGCCACCAACTCAGAAGTGAATGCAAAGTGCAAGGACATTCTACCACCATTACAGATCTATCTACTATGTTAGGGGATGTTTTCTGGCACCGTTCTATCTTCTCTAGGCTCTTTCTCAGAGGAATATCAGATTTTTGGTACTCAAGACCACTAGATCTTTGATTGGATTTTCAGGGTGAGAAGTTAATGCTAGTAGGTGAGAAGTAAATGTAATGCAAAAGATCTCATTTATGCCTGAACTATAAAGGCAGATTTTGTAGTTTTTGTAGGGGGACTCCTTTTCTGATTTCTCTGCTACTGCTCGTAGGTCTACAGTGTAAAATTCCCTTTGTCTCTGAGCTGTATAACATTTTGTATCCTCTCCTTCAGCCATCAATGTGTATGTGTATCCGTCTTGCCTCTCATTGGTGTATTGTTGAGATCTATGGCTTGCATACTGTATCTATTTTTGACCTATTGGATAATATATAAGTGAAATCCTTTTCCTTGCATTATTCAGTTTGGTTTCTTGATCTGTATGTGGCTATTGATTGACATAAGTCTGGGTGTGTATGTCTTTTGAATGTTATCTTGGTTCTATAGTACATATATGGGCAGAGATGAGTTTGAACATTCTATTTCGATGCATCACCTCCTTAGATTAGAACTAGGTAGATTTGCTTTCGTGCTCTCCTTCTCTCTTTTCCTCTCCAAGAGTAGTTAGGTGCACCCTGATAGTAAGAGGAATCCATCCTTCTCCGGAGACTCAACCTCGCAGTTCAAGTCCCACAGCTTGGAGGTTGTTTCCATGTTTCACTAGGTTGTCTTCGCACATAGGCCTTGGACAAGGGTGCAAACCTAAGTGACAACAGTAGCCAACCATGTCCCACCACAAAGACTTTCTCCATATTCCTGTGTGATCTCTACTTATACTAGGGTTGTTCAATTCCAAATTGAACTGCAAAATTTGGTTTCCTCTTTGTTGGTATACAGATTTCTCAAAAATTCATCAGTATGTTTCTTCTTAACCTTCAATATGCCTTCTATCCTAGCACTTTCTTTTTAGACGATGTTACTTCCAGTGCTTAACCTTAATCAGCTAAATAAAGAGGTTAATAACTGCCTTCTAGAGGTTAAGAAAAACATGTTTTTGGACATTATCATTAACCCTTTTAAGAGGTTAAGAAAAATGCATTTTTGTAAGTTATCATTAACCTTTTTAAGAGGTTAAGAAAAATGCATTTTTAGAGAGGTTAGTTAAACTACTTTAAAATGCGCGATTTGAAAGTTACCATTAACCTTTTGAGAGGTTAATGGTTAATGATAGACTTGAAAACACATATTTTGGGTCTCAACATTAACTTGGGATAAGTTGGAGCTTAGAAGCTAGATTTTAAAAATTTAAAGTGTTGTGCAGAGCTAGGAATGATCCAGAGACATGAAGATTTAGAAACTCACAAAAATTCAAAGACAAAATGACCATTCCAAATATTAAAATGGAAAATATTTCACACATAACCAGGGGATTAACAGGTTCAACATTTGGAACACTTTATGACCAGATAACAAGGTTTCTATTGTCAAATGAAGTGGCATATATTTTACCTACATGCATTGCCCTAAGAAGAATGTCAATACAAGAGATTAGCTGATACATTAGTTTATGCTGGTTGAGGAGCACCACGCTGATTATGTTTCTACACCTTTCTCTCTTGTAAATAATCGCCAATATTTACATTTTAGGAAAATTAAAATATAGAGGCATAAAAACTTTTGATGATTAATATGGTCTGCATGCAACTGCAAAAACATCTGATGATTAAATGAAGATCGAATAAATGATGATAGACTTTTTTTTAACTAACATTAAATTTGTAGAAATTTGCATTTTAAACTATAACAAATACATTTGCGTTAGACTATCTTTCTCTAATGATTGATAAGACAAATAGATTACAAAGGAAGCTTGATCTGAAGATACATACCACATCTTCACATAACTTCAATAAAATCAAAGTAATTTTCTTACGAAAACTGTTAATCGAGGCATGAGAAAACATGTTTTAGCTGAGCTATAACTAAACAATTTATAGCGATACTCGTGGATCCTATTCAGATGGAGTGAAACGAAAAATCTATAGAAAATCCTGTTAAAGATTAGAATAATGCGTTAAACTATCTTTGTAGAAGATATATTTCCACCCCTACAATGTTATCTTTAGTCTTGCCACAAAGGTAAGTTTTGAACCTCTTTATTGCTATTACATAATACTTTGTGCAATAAAATTTAAAAACAATAAACACAACATTTCAAAGAACAAAAAAAAACAAAATAAAATTCTTGTTGGCCATTAATAGCCATTAATAATAAAAAATTAATATTTTTATCTTTTTATTAATGTGGATGCACTTCTATTCAATTTATATAATAATTTGATAGAACTAAATGTATAAATTTGATAGATTATCAAGTTTTAGGGAAAAATAAATAGAAGACTAGAATAAGAATGGACATTTTGAGCTATCTAAATATTTTGTTGAATCAACTTAACAAATAAATAGAAAATTATAAATTTTTATATAAATAAACTAATAGAAATTCTCAACTCAATTATTGAATAAATGAGAAAAACAAGGTTTTATATCAAGGTGTTAACAATTTAAAAAGATATGAAATGTTTCTCAAAAAAAACATAAAGCTAACATATGAGTGAAGATGAAGTTAACTAATGAGATGAAAATAAAGTATTTAAAAATAGATAGTTAGCTCTAAATAATTTGAATACTAGTATATCATTTAATTTAATTTAATGAATAGAAAAATGGATATATAATTAATAGCTCATAATGATTCTATTAATAATTATATCAATGACATGGACAATTACAATGATAATGATAAAATAAATGACACAAACAGTAACAATGATAAATGATTAAAAAAATAATTTGTTGATCATAGTGGAGAGCTCTCTCACACATTCCATTCTAAAAATGGTTCCAAATATTGACTTATACTTGAAATAAATAAATAAATAATAATTTCTCACTAAGATTTTTGCATGTGAAACTTACGAAATGAAACAAACTTACCAACAATATGACTAAGTTCAAATGTTAAGCCATAAGGAACACTACCCCAAACAAATAATGCCAAAATAAAAAATGTAAAGATATCAACACCTTGTAAATGTTAACTTCTATAAGAAATTGGGGTAAAAGAAGGAAATTCCACTTATAAATGTAAAACTTCCTTTCAATTAGGGAAACATAAGTTTTAAGGAACACTATAATAATTTGCCATCTAAATCTTGTTAGATAATGCTCTAATATTACATAAGTTAAAATAAGCTACTATCCATTAAGCTACCATTCATCAAAAAATATTAAGCTCTTCTTAGCTATGCAATAATAGACAATGTTTCAACTTATATAAATTTGTCTTGATCATCACCGAAAAAACCAATTTAGAATTATTATTAAACTTCATTTGGTATGAGATAATGCTCAAGTTTTTTGCCTATGAATGATAGTCTGACATAGATTAATCTAGTTTGAGGCCATTAAAATGTGTTGAACATGGTGTTAAGTAGTGTAGTCAAGGTGTCAAAGATGTACTATTGGATTTATTAGTGTACATTATTATAATTTGTTGATGATGTGGAATCGAGACAAGTTTTGTGTATTGATACTTTAAGGACTATATAATTATATTGTATTTTGAAGTGTTCTAATCTGGTCTAATTTATTGATTTAAAGTTCATAAATATTCAACTCAAGCTTGTTCAAAAAAATTGTTTCATGATAGTATGATGAAGAGATATTTCAACAAGTGGGTATCATAGAAAGCTACTAAAAATAATATAGTAGTAAACACCTAATAAACACAAAATCATATTTGTAAAATGAATATAGAACAATATATAAATTGACTTCAATTAAATGATTTATTATTAAAACACAATAGGCTTTTAAACCCTTTCATATCCTATATAGATTTTTTATAACTTACCTATGATAATACTCATGCAAAAATAATTGAAATATATTTGTAGTTGTAATATGGTGGTGCTAGAAGTATTGTGGGTCAGAGGTAATGTCCAAAGATAATTTTTGGTAAATACATGTATCATAAGAAAGAGGCATTGAATTAGTGTTGTATCCTTATCTCTAGATAAATGTATGGTTTGTACATCTATATTTTAGTGGCAATGTTACATTTGGAAATAATAGTTTTGTTGCTATTAAAAATAGAAGTTTTAAAATTCTTTTGAAAAATGTTTCCACGCTCTAAATCAAGTTGGAAGGTTTTTTGATGATTACAAGGATATATTTATTCTATCATCTCAGTTGCGGTATTATTTTTTGATCTAAATTTTGTATTATTAAGTGTTGCAGTTATAATCAATTCTTTGATTGGTCCACAAACAAGTTGTAATGGCTCATGACATAAACTATTGGAAATATACATGGCTTATGATATGGTGTATCAATGTCACCATAGTATATGGTGGTTTATGTTTATTTGGAAGGTAAATTTGTTCTATGGAAAGTGCGACTACATATTTACGATGGTTTAATTTTTTTCCCAATAATTTTACAAATGTCATTGAGCTATCAGTAATGTGGTCATAGTTCCCCTACCTTTTTTGGAGTTAATCACTGTTCTTGATTTATTTTTTGTTCATATATTTAATATTTATCTCTTAGCTACATGTGTTTGTGCTATATGTTATGGGTAAGTGCATGAAGTTGGGTTTCATTTTTGGGCAAAAAGTGGAAGTGTTTTTCCTATTTTTGATATTTCTTGTCAATTGATGTCAAAATTTGAGGCATTTAGAGATTGAATATAAAAAAATTTCAAAACTAAAAATTTTAGTGTTCAGAATCTACTTTTTGAATATATAATTTATTTCTGTGCCCATATGATAGATTTTGTTCTTGGTATGAATCTTTAATAACCACTTTTTCAAATGCCTATTTTAGGACCATGCCACACTTGTTTACGGGCACCATAATTTGACACAAATAAATTTTTTTTTGTAAATCCTTTTAAAGGGAGTTACCTAATACACCCAAGATTGATGACAATATTTTTCCTTAATTCTTTCTCGAATAATTTTTTTATAATTAATTATTAATTGGCTATAAAGGTAAATTTTAAAACCTTTCATGTACAAACACCATAATTTGAACAAAATTTCACTTTTTTCAAAAAATATTTTTCTAACCTCAAAATAATTATATATAGATTGATGACATAAATTTAGATTTCTAAAATTAGGGCAGTGAGAGCTCTAATGGGTTTTTGTTTTACATAAAATTTGATCAAGAAGACCCTCTAAAAATTATGGCAAGGCATGAATTTATCAAATCAATGCCTTAGCCAAATCTTGAGAGGTCAAAGCATACACTTGGTCTCACCAAGCCTATCCCAAACCAAAATTTGAGGTAGGAGGAAAAAATCCTGCCCCATGTTGTAAGAAACAGGCATCCATTATTTGAAATTCAAAAAATGGGTACTCATTTTGGAAAGGTCAAATTGACCTATAAAATCCCCCCTCGCCCACCCCCCCAAAAAAAAAGAAAATTTTAAAAATACAGTTTTTTTATGTTTTAAAAAATGGGTACTTATTTTTTGAAAATAAAAAATAGGTACCTAATTTTTTAAAAAATGGGTTCCTATTTTTAAAATTTTGGATTGGACACCTGAGCCTAAAATGGGTACCTATTCTTAAAAGAGCATGATCTCAATCTGTGGACTTTTGTAGAATTGAGACCCAACTTCTTGCTTCTACCCTTACCCTCTTATCTAGTTGAGCCCATTATTTGTTTTGATATGGATACTTCTAGCATGGGATCTTATATCATTTATCACATTGGCCAACATATATTCTAAAATTTAATATCCTTTTTTAATGCTCAACCATTTTTCATCTCAAATGATTTATCTTTTATATAAGTACAATATATTCCTTGGTTTATTTGAGTATATATTATGGTCACTAAGCAAGTGAAAATTTACATATAGAGTGTTTTAAGACATTAAATCAAAGAAGTAAGGGAAGATTTTGATATAGAGTTACTCAAATTAAATACATTTTTAGTAGAGGTTTTTTTAGTCTATTCTAGATATTTCTTTGTACCATTTATATTAAGCCTTCTTGGCATTTATTACATTATTGATTAGATTTAACTACTTAGTTCTACATAATAATATATAACTACTCATCAGTTTTATAGTTATACAAATTCAATTTTATAGTTATGCAAATTATTTAGTATTTTGTAATGTCCTTTTAAGGAATGAGATTTGATTGAATACACAAAATGGAGGAATAAAAGCATATTGGGGAACTACATGGATACATTAATATTTATTGTGTGTTTATGATTAATTCAGCATTAGAGTTAGAAAGGGGTGCAGTAAATTAGTGTATGGAAAAAAAAAATATTTAATCTAAAAGAATGGATTCCAACCTCTTGTTTCTTTTTGAAGAAATAATTTTCCATGAATATTGTCAATCTTGAATTAGGGATGACATGGAGAATGGAAATTTTTTTTAAAAAAATGAAGGATCAAAATTGTTAACATGAAATTATACTATTCGTACTAGGAATTTTTTTGGTTTCTACCTCTGTAATAGACAATAAGATGAATTAAAAGTAATGAGAATAGATGGGTTTGGAGGACATTGTTTTGGTCACCATTGTGACTCATACATGAACAATTTTCTTCTATTGCTTAAGTTTTGCAATTATTATAGAGCATGTGTAAGGTGGAAGGATTAATGCTCTCAATTTGTTTAGGCCACATTTGAGACAATTAGGCATTAATAATTTGTGAAAATGACACAAATTGTATTGGGTATTTAATATTTTTTTATTATTATGATGTAATGTCATGTCATAGTTTAGACACTAGGTACATAAGAAATGTATAGCTATTGAAATGTGTTCAATCACTAATCTCCAAGTATCTCAAATAATAAATTAAAATTTATAGGAATAATTAAAGTAAACATCATCATCCACATTCAATTTATCTCACCACTTACAAATATTAAGCAATTTAGACATATTGTATTTTAAAACATAATTTATCTTAGATGTGAATTGTAATTGAGTGTTAGAATGAGATTTGCAGTTTTGAATTTTTAATAAGTGTTAGTTTATATCTAGTTTGATTATTTTATCATAAACTAGGATAATGTTCAAATTTGAGTTTTTGTGGAGCAGTGCTCATAATTTGACAATTTTTTATTCAATATACTTGACTTGGCAATGTATATGAAAAAATGTTTATCAATCATAGATTCCTAGTTCAACACCATACAGTAGAAAGGGGCACTAAGAAATGACCAATTTTACGCTATAAATATGATTAACACAATCCAAGTGGATATAAAGGAGTTAATTCATGATCCATTCCTAAAAGGAAGTGTTGTTTGTAGGGTCATTTCTATTTAATGCGTGAATGTCTAGAAAGAAGTGTATATATGTCGTACCCTCTTAAATTGGAAGCACTTCATTTTAATGATTGTTTTGCAGCCATTTAATGTGGATTCTTTACTTATTTGCATGTATCCCCTTTTCTTCTCATTTATATAATAAATTGGAATCTACTTTTCACACTAAAATTAATATTTTTGGAAAATTACACCTAATTTCCAATAACTGATACTTATTTTGGGAACCCAGGGGAATCCCAAATCTTTTTGGGTAGGTTTCTGGGGACCCATGGCATTACCTCTCAATTATGGATGTATTACATCCTTTCTTAGGACCTATTTTTGGTCCATTTATCACATATAAAGTTTGAGTTAATTCGTGGCACAAAATTTGGAGTATAGTTAGCCTATGCGAGAAATTTATTTTTGTCCCTTTATAAACCCATCCCCTTGCCTCATTTTGCATCATGCACTCACAAGAAAATCTAGAGCTCAAGAACTCAAGCCTTAAATACTTTGAGCATTCATTTTTTCAATGATTCAATTCATCTTCAAGTATGTTCAAGGAGAGCCTTTTGCAAGCCATTAGAGAGATCTCTTGCATTCATACTTCTTCCACATTCATGATTATTCTACATTCACATCCTCTTGATCCTTTGAAATGGTCAACTCAGAATGTTACATCCTATTTGAGAAATCCTATTATTGTAAGGTGAATTTGTGTATTTAATTTTCACTTGAGCATTTCAATTTCAAGGTTAATTCTTAAACTAGGGTGTTAGTGAGGTAAAATTTCTATTAAAAGAAAACTATTTATTATAGGCTGCAGCTTTTGGAAGATATATCAAGTTGCGCAGTTAGATGCCCTTTTCATTAAACTTTGGAGATTTGAAAGTTATTTTTTATTTCAACACTATCCAGAAGGGACACACTATGTCCCTAACACATCAATTTTGCTAAAAAATATTGACCTTACATAGGGAAATATTTACCTTGCTTAGAGAATTTAACTCTTTGAGACAACCAAATGATTTCTTAGTTTTGTAGATCTCACAATTTCCAATCTAGAACATGAGAATTATTAGTTTCAAAGGTCATTTGATATCCAATTTATAGTTTTGTATTTTCCAAGGTTAGTTTTCTTTCTTTGTCTATTACAATATGTATTTCAATATCCTTACATTTAATTCTTACATTGTACATATACTTAGTTCTACTTCATTTCTCTTGCTACACTAGGGTTTTAATGACTTTTTCATTCTTTTTCGAGCAATATAACCATTAGATTTTTGTTTTCATTAGTGCTCCTTCATCATTTGGTTGACACTAATTTTCTTAGATCTAGATACGTTATAGTTGGTATTGAAGGGATCAATCTCCTTAACATGCCATTAAAGTACAAGGTTGTCAAACCCCCAAAATGTGAAGTAGTTGAGGCCTATTAAAAATTCTTCACATTTCACCTTGTACACATGTAAAAAAAAAATTAAATCAAGAACTCATGCAATGGTAAACAATAAGATATTAAATATAGAGCAATATGAAAGAAGGAGGATTAAGATGTACTCAATTTGGGGTAAGTAGAGTAAGAAACATAAAATATATATAAATACTATCAAACTATTTAAAAGATAGAAATAAATCAAGATTTAAAAATGTTAAGTTTGTATCTTCCCGCTGTCAAAATATTAGATCCATAGGAATTGGTTAAAATTAGTTTAACCTATACTATGACTAATAATACACTACTAGATCTATAATTGCAAATCTCAAACTTGTGGATTTGCACCTACATATAAGAAAAGTGGAAATTATTATGAAAGGGGATTTTCTTTTTGCAGATCTTGTGTAAGGATAAAGATTTAACTAAAATGCATAAAACAAGATAATTTTTGGTGTTACCTTTATTATCAAACTCTTATGGAAGGATATAGATCTACTACATCCAAAGAGATCCTACTTTCTTTATTGAATGTTGTAAATTGATAAAATATAGGATCCATAATATATCTATATATATATATATATATATATATATAGACACACACACTTTCCAAATCATATATATGGATGCTTTTATACTTGATAGGATAGATGTAAACTAAGAGAAAAGAAAAATTGATGTGGATCTTCTAGATCAATTTTAAATTTCTCTACTAATCAATCATGTAGATTCATACAATTTATAGAATATTTACTTTTGAATATATCTATCTGTTGGTTAACAGTTTGTCCCTCTTGCTAACTTGGCTTTACCTCAACTCTTGATGCTCAAAATGTGAGGAAACAAAAGGATGTCACCACCAAATGGGGCAGTGTATGTGTTATATCACTGCCTTCTAAATTATAAGGTACATCTCCCTTATATGCAAGATATACCATGAATTGTGTCTTTAATAGATCATTGGGATGGGGGAATGCTCTTAACCTGAGAGTAGAAGAGGATAAACTAGATTGTTTACAAACACAAACAACCTAAGTAGGATAAGATTTGGGTAATCTATGATAGCTAATAGAATAGCTATCACAAATCACCTTGAAGCTCTCTAACATCTACTCCTACTTCTAAATGCAAATTGGACGTAATAAAATGCAATCAAGGGAAAGAGCAGAGATGCACATTAAAGATGAAATGGAATCCACCTTGACTATTAACCCTCCACTAAAATGGAATCTAGTAAGATATGACTAGCATCAAATACATATGTCCTACAATCCCATAGAGACTACTTTACTATGCATGGTTAGCTCAATAGGAGGAGACAATAAACAAAACATTAGAAATGTTGATCTCAAATAGAAATAAGACCACACAAGACCTAGTTGTAGATATCAATCAAATATTCCATTTCATACAACCTCTTGATTCTCACTCAGTATTTGGAAATGTAGGGGGAGAAGTTGCATAAAATTGTCAATCTTTGTATTAACTATGAAAGTTACATTTATATGCCTTTAGATATTTAGCCATTACAATTCATTATTACATTTTAGGACATTCAAACCATTCAGAATAGGACAAACAATTAGTCACCTATTACATAATCATAAATTAGAGAGAGAAGAAGAAACTATAAAGATAAGGCTAAAAATGAAGCATCACACAATATTTCTAGCATCTTATTGGTTGACCTTCCTCATCATCACCCAACAACACCCATGGCATTTGCAATCCTTAGATTACCTTTAGAAATGTTCAATATTCCTTTTGTACCATCAACTACATCTTGATATTCTAATAGACACCCAAGTTTAAAATACCATCCATGATATATCTTTCCTTATTACTTGCTGAATGGTCATGATTAAGTCTTCGTGTGTTGACAAAGAAAATGCCTTTACCTTCTCCTAACATGTAGTTCTTTTCAATTTGTTTTCTAGCTTAAACCCTTTAGCGTGATGCATTTCCTTTACTTTGTCTTGGGAGATCATTGATTATGGGCCCACTTGCCATTTGTCATTATCTTGTAACATCTTGTGCTCACCTTCACTTTTGACATGTGATAGCACTTGGCACTATTTTGAGAGATCTTCATAAATGGGCATGTACTTGCAAGGAAACTGTCTGAAATAAAGATGCCCCATTGATCTTAATCTTGATCAGTGATCACGATCATGTGGGCACAAATGCTAGATGGCTCATTTTGACTTTTCAACAAGCAATCATGTACTTTATTTTTTCTTCATGACTTTTCTTTGCGTGATGTGGTGATTTGGATTATTTTGCATTGTTGATTAGATTTCCATGCTTACTCTTACTACCTTTGACCAGGGTGTTCTCCATTAAACTATAGATCAATGTGAATCTTCACCTCCAACATGCTCTTGAATGTGGAACAATGCATCAATAGAGTTTCAAACCTCCTTCTCATTAGAGGAACACATAAATAGACTCTCCACAACCCTAATTACATAGCCCTTTGACTAGTGCATTGCTCACATGGTTTTTTTGATGGGTAGATGGGAAGAAGATCTTCCTATAAGTAACCTAGACTCAGACTCAAGACATGATATTGAATTTACTACAACTTAAAGAAAAAGGGAATGGAATTGAAAATTGGACAACACTATCAGAACTTAGATATATCAAATGTGTACATCAATATCCTTCAAATCATGGATCCAAATCCTTTCTTCAATTCTATAAGTTACGAAAAATATTTTAAATGCACCTTGGACTTGAATATTTATCATTTTAATGATCAATGTAAAAATGACATGAAGATGTGTCTGTTTATAGTGATTTTAGTGTCCAAATTTGCAAGGCCCAACTATACTAAGTGGGAAAATGAAAATACCTTTCATTGGGCCCAAAAGCCAAACAAATTTAATTCCTAAAGTATAGATTGAAGGTAGTTCTACATATGCTTGTCTAGTCTACATAAGGTCAACCTATACCATATAAGAAGAACATAGTTTACCTATATCTAAAATGATTAGTTTTGAGATGGAAATTGTGGGACTTGAGAAGTATTTAGGATTGTTGATGGAAAAGGACAAGGATATGAAGAAAAGCTAAGCATAAATGCATCAAAGATTAATGGTATTGATAAAATGGGGCCAAATATTTCATAGAGCTTCTATTTAACTAAAGGTTGATAACATTTTTTGGTCTATACATTTATCTCCCGCTCAGCTTGTATTCCGACGATCAACATTTAAAACACACAAGACTTCCCACAAACATTTATTTACATTTATTAGTTTATAAAGAAAAGGCATTAATTATTCAACTAATAGTTTTTGCAATCTCTTTAGCTGTAGGAAGATCTACCCATATCAATCGTTTATGAAGAAAGATTTTTACCACAAAATGAACCCCTTTTAGGTATAATTCCGATTATCATTTTTATGCGCTATGTCCATACTTTATACATCAAAAGTTCAAAACATTTATACTTAAAGATGATAAAGTTTAGTATGTTATAGACAAATGTTCACAAAAAGGGCCAATAAGACTTCTATTTCTTCATGTCATCATTTTTCCCCCCAATTTTCCTAACGCTAGTCCCTTTAGCATCTATAGGTTTCTGATCTTCATCCGAAGCTTGAGATCATTAGTGATTTTATCTCCTGATTCATGAGCTCTGTAATTAAAATATCCATGATTTTTTGTCAACCTTTTCCATTTCTGCTCTTCAACAATCATGTTATATTCAACAAATGAATCATACTTTCCAAGAATAGGATGCAAGAGTATTGGCGGTTGGAAATGAAGAGGTACCCAATAATTTTTTTGACTTCTACCTAACATCATATACTTAGGCATCCTACTGATGGCCAACTCCAGATTTTGGGGAGAGTGCAACTCCCTTGTTTTTAGATCTTCTAGCTATCTGTTCCATCTTTGAAGGGAGGCTCATATAGCATCAAGGGCCAATCAAAGAATACTCTATGAGTTTTTTTTACCTTTGGCTTAATGTATAATGGTTCAAACATTTCCTTTTCCCTATAAGGAGCAACCTGGTTCTCTCAACTAATCTCATTCTACATCCATGACATAATGGCCCTAAACTATACATCTGCCACATATAACAATGAATTCCAATCTTTATCATCTAGAACGACAAGATTATGAACATATAACTCACAGAGTAGATTCTGCAAAGTCATCAGAACTGATTTGAATGCTACATAGAATTCCTAGGGAGTGTGCAAGGAAGGGTTCAACCCCCGAGCAATTCGAGACAATTGAAAATTAATCATTTGCTCCTTTAGAAACAGTGTGTAAAATGGAGATGGTGATCTACAATTTAAAAGCTCTGGAATGAGCTCTATAATCTTCATGACACGTTTTCATAGGACCATAATTTCAGTATCCTTTTCTTCAATTTGTTGTGCTTGTTCCCTGATAGTTTTGAGCAATTGCTTCCTTTCTAGGTCCTAGTTTTCTTTTTCCCATTGAAACTATTGGTACAAAATAAAGCTAGCTGTTAACAGAGTAGAAATGTCCAATGGTGTATGATGACAGACAATAGGTCTATAATCTTCAAGGCGGTGCTCAGAATGATGGTGGTTAGCAGTGCTGTCATCCTGAGAATGCTGACATTCAACAAAGCTGTTATTTTGATAGGCAATAGTGTTATCAACTTTTTTGTAAGGGGAAATAGCTACAGGATAGGGTGCAATAGTCATTTTAACTTGAAATGTTTCAACAATTTCTTGAACCATTTCTTTTGCAACAAATGGATATTCCTCTGGTGGTAGATTATCAGTTTCCTCTGTTGGCTATTCAAACCCGGACACTATTTATTCTGAGGACTCTATGTTACTATCAACATTAATAGGGCTATTTGGTTTTGTAGGAATTTCCTCAAGATCATTTTCATGTTTAGGAGTAGGTTCTATATGCTCTGGTGACTATCCAGGTGTAGATACTGGAGTTTCAACATCAATAAGTGGTATAGGAGGCTCAGTAGGTGGTGCAAGAGGTTCAGTTCTCAAATTTACCCCAGACATTCTGATGACTCGTCGTGGAGTAGAAATTGGGGTAGAAATTGGTTTCTTGCCCTTATCGACGGATTTCCCTTTATTTGGGTTGAGTGTAGGTTCTTGTGATACTAGAGATACTTCTTCTAAACCTTCCTCTGTGACAACTATGCATGTTTTTTTCTTACTAGAAGTTGAGGCTTCTGCGGCCGAAATTTTCCTTTTTGCAGTTTTAGGTACAGAGGTAGAAGCCGAAGCTCATTGAGCTATTCTATATACTACTTTCTGACTCCTACAATAGTTTTCTCCACCCCTTTTAGGTCCCTCTGTCCTTATTTTTACAAAATCCTTCCATGTTCCCAAGCGCTGCCTAGTCAACTCCCTTTCAATTATAGCCCTAATCAAGCAATGGTGGGATACAGATTGGGTTTTACCTTGCTGTACATAGGTAGCTTTCCTTTTGATAATATTATAAAGGAAACTTGAGAGATTTACAGGACAATCACCATGCCAAAAACCACTCAAAATTTTGAAGTGAACAGCATGCAAATAGGAATACCTTCCTTCGCAGGTAAAATATCTTATGATAAATTTAGTAGGGTGGATGAATTGCAGAGGGAGAGATAATCGTAATGTACCTTTCTTTTTGTTTTCCTCTAGCCAAGGATCTCTAGGTACTGAGAATTGCTCTTTTTCTTGTCATGCATCCATGTCCTTTGTCCAACGTTCTCCATTTCTGGGAAAACCAGAAACTTCTGCCACTACTTCTTCAGTGAATTCTATCTAAATGCCCTTAACAGTTGCATATCCATCCCTCAATGTATTATGAAATTAGAGCACAATTTCCTAATCAAACTACTTCAAACTGAGATAATAAGCTATCCAACCTCATTGTTGAAACAAACTACATGTTGCTGGGTCTGCCAGTAAGACTCTGTGGTCTGCTAGTTCATGCCGCTGAGGTTCTCCACCCATATTTTTCAAAAAAAAATGCTATTACAATAAAATTCACTGCAAGTAATTTTGAGAGCATGGGCGGTGATAGCTACATGGGTTTTAATAAAGGGAAATTTAAATACTTCAATACTTTCCAAACATCACATCCTTCAATACTTCATGATGGCATTTTAATCACAAACCATAATGAGGATAAAGATTGTGCTAAAAAAAATACACCATATTAATGAGGGGTTATGTGAAATCGTGATTTAATGGGTAGCCTTCTTTACATTATTTCACACATTTTGAAAGTACAAAGCAGCACCAGCTCATTACTAAAATGACCCTTCCCCGTACATCCTACATACCAACTTAATATTTCCTTGATTTGCATTCATGATTTTGATTTTCCCACCCCCCAACCTAGCAAAGATTGGGTCCCACCAGACCATAAAGATTGCGAATTTCAAAAATTGAAATAACATGCTTTTCTAAATAAATAATAAATTAAATAAATTCAAAGGGGTCGAGTGTGACTGACCTGAGGTGTAATAGGAAGGATGGTCCATGTAGTGTCGTACGAGAGAAAGAAAGTGAGATAGCATGATGATGGAAAGACAAGAAGGTGGGATGGAATGAGGTGGAAAAGGAATGAATTTTCACATGAGTGTGAAATTTTTATTATGAAGACCTTGAAAATAAATTCAAGGGGCTACAGGTGTCTGAGTGGGAGACTCAGACGGAGTGGCTACAGGAAGAGATGTTTCTGTTGTGGTGAACTGTTGAAGAAATTCTTCCTGGGTTGCTGGTTTATGATATAACTTCAGGCGATGCCCATTAACCAGGAGTTTGAATTTGACCAGATCAATTATTGATAGTTGAACTAGTCCATTGTTAAAATTTTTAATGATTTCATAGGGACCAAGACATCGAGTCTAAAATTTTCCTTAGTGATGTTGATATCGTGAATCATACAGGAGCACCCAATCACCAGTAGAGAATTCTCTATCATTAATGAATTTGTCATGTCATTGCTTTCTTTGACTTTGAATTAATTCTGTGTTATGAAGAGCTGATTTTTTCCATTCATCCAACTCATTGAGATGAAAAATACAATCTTGTTGTGCTCCAGGAAGGGTAATATCAAGTTCCAAAGCTGTCTGCAGAGTTTTATGTTCAAATTCAATGGGCATAACAGCTGTCTTCCTATATATGAGTTGAAAAGGCATAAACCCAGTAGTGGATTTCCATGTTGTTCTGTATGCCCATAAGGCTTCAGGAAGTCTAGCTACCCAATCTTTCTGATGTAAAGACACTATTTTAGTGAGAATATGTTCCAGCTCTCTATTTGTCACTTCTACCTATCCATTGGCCTATGGATGATATGGAGACGATTTGCCATGCCAAATTTTATACTCCTCCATGAGTGCTGCTATCATATTAGATGTGAACTGAGGTCCTTGATATGATTTTAATTCTCTTGGAACACCAAATCTGGTAAAGATACATTCATACAGAAACTTTGCAACATTATTGTCACGAGGATGCTTCATGGGTTTTGCTTCGGCCCACTTAGTAACATAATTAGTGCAAACCAGTATGTAACTTGTCCCTTTTGATGGTGTTTCAATAGGGCCAACAAAATCAATTCCCCATTTATCAAATGGTTTTACTACTATTTGAGGCTATAGGGGCATTTCACCCATTTTTGTCGGTCGACCCATTCTTTGACATTTATCACATTTTTTTGTATACTGAGCCGCATCCTTGTGAAGTGTAGGCAAATAATAACCTGTATTCAGAATCTTTAATATAGTGTATTTTTTAGCAAAGTGACCACCACAAGGCTTGTCATGACAAGCATGAAGAACATCATATGTTTCATCCTCTCTAAGACATCTTTGCATTACCTGGTCTAGTCCAGTATAAAACATGAATCCTGAGATCCATGAGAAATTAAAAGTCTTTTTTGTCAGCAATTGTTTTTCTTTTGTAGAGAAATGTGGGGGAGTTTTGCTAGTAGTTAGATAGTTGGTAATGTTAGCATACCAAGGGTTTTGTGCTAAGAAAAGGAAGAGATGTTCATCGAAAAAGCTATCTTCTATGGCTGCAGGATCATCAAGTGTTTGAGGACGAGACAAGAAATCAACTACAACACTTGCTTTACCTAGCTTTTCAATAATGGTGATGTCAAATTCTTGCATTAGTAACAACCATCGAGCCAATCGTCTAGAGATTGTTGGCTTGTTCATCAAATATTTGATAGCAAAGTGGTCTATATGTACAAATATTTGGTATCCTATAATATAATGTCTGAATTTATTTAGAGCATAAATTATAGTGAGCAATTCTTTCTCTATCACAGTGTAGTTATACTCAACTCCTTGAAGATTTTTGCTGATATAGTAAATTACATGTTCTACTGAATCTATCTTTTGGCCAAGTACTGCTCCAATGACATGATCTAAAGCATCTGTGTGTATGTGAAAAGGTAACTCCCAATTTGGTCTTTGGAGCACTAGTGCTATTGAGAGGACTTCCTTAAGCTGCAGGAAAGCTTTTGTACACTCTGAATCCCATACAAACTTTTCATCTTTTCGAAGCAATTTATATAAATGTGCTGCAATTTGACTAAAATCTTTGATAAAACACCAATAATATCTCGCATGTCCTAGAAAACTCCTTACTTCTTTCAACTTAGCTGGTACAACCAATGTGTGTATGACTTCTATTTTTGTTGGATCTACTTCAATTCCTTTAGGAGAAATAAAGTGTCCCAACACCACTCCTTCTTGCATCATCATAAAGCACTTTTCACTGTTTAAAGACAAATTGTAGTCTTTGCATCTTTGTAAAACCTTTTCCAAGTTTTCCTTGGCTTCTTTAAATGTTTGTCCATATGTGGTGATGTCATCCATATACACTTCCAAACAATCTACAGATATGTTAGAAAAAATGCTAATAACAGCTCTGTGGAAAGTTGTAGGTGCGTTGCACAAACCCAATGGTAGGATAGCATAAGAAAATGTTCCCCATGGACATGTAAATGTGGTCTTGTCCTAATCCTCTGGTGCTATCTAGATTTCATTGTAGCCACTGAACCCATCCAAGAATGAAAAGTATATTTTTTCTGTAAGATTGTCAAGAACTTGATTGACAAAAGGCAATGGAAAATGATCCTTCTTGGTAGTCGAGTTAAGTTCTCTATAATCTATGTAGACTCGCCATTTTCCCCACTTTTTGGGAACAATAACCAATGGTGACACCCATTGGCTATCTGAAATAGGATACATGAAGCCAACATTGAGTAGCTTTTGCAATTCCTTTTTGACAATATCCCTTAATGCTGGGTTTATCCTACGCTGAGGTTGTCTCATAGGTTTGCAATCCAAACTGATATAAATCCTATGGGTATAGAGTGCAGGATCCAAACCTTTCATATATTTATACTCCCAAGCAAAAAAATCCTGGTGCTTTTGTAATAGCTGCAGGGTATTATGATGTTGTGCCTGAGATTTGCTTATAATTAATTCTCTTCTTAGAATGATTGTTGTTTTGACTACTTTTTCAACCATTGAAATTTGCACAATTAGTTGTGAATCTATCTCATGTGGCAGGAGTGAATGCATAAGTTGTGCAGACTCGAAATAATGAAGTTCAATAGATAAAGGAAATATACTTTCTAAGACACACTTTTGTTTAGAAGATGTCTCAGGTTGTGTTCCATACTCATTCAGTATGATAGAAGAAATTACATCATCCTCTTCTTTAATTTTTAAAAATGAGTCTCATGAGATCATCATCAATTTTTGAATAGAATCCATCTCCATATCAGAGTCATCCATATTTGGCCAGACAACTTGATCATCCTGCAGCAAAGGTTGAGCAAGAGAATACAAGGTTAAATTTTTAGTGTTTGTTCCATCTGAAATAGTCATTTTCCCTGATCGGCATGCAATATAAGCATTTTCTATTTCTTACCATGGTCGTCCTAAAATGATAGGGTATCCCCTAGTACTTGTTTTTGGAGAGAATATGACAAAATCAACTGGATACTCCCATGAATGTAATGTGATAGTGACATCTTCTAGCATACCATCAGGAATGATGGTAGAACTATCTGCTAGTTGCAAGATTGTTGGTGTTTTCCTGAGACCAATGATGCTTCATTTGGAAACTACTTCCTTGCCCATTACATTGATGGATGCTCCTAGGTCTATTAGAACTTGCACTCCTTGAATGGTGAGGGTCACTACTAGGCTTCCAGGGTCTACATACTTAGGCATTTTGTAGTTATCAAGCATAAGATCAAAAAGCTACCCAAGGACATGGATAGTCTTTGGGTCTTTCTTTTTCCTTCCTGGATTTTTAACATAGGCTTCTCTGATGGCTTTTGAATATATAGGTACTTCCTTTATTGCATCAAGCAAGGGATTTTTTACCATCATTTTCTTGAGTTGCTCAAGAAAATCTAGTGTAGCTTGATTTTCACTTGGTAGGACTTGCTCTATTAACCTACTAAGAAATGGTGGTGTCTTGGTTGCAAGAGAAATAGTGGTGGTTGGTTCTTGAAATGACTCAGCATTTGTATCATCTATTTCTACTATAATGGGCTGCTGAGGTGAGGCAAGCATTGTTCCAGATTGTTGATGGATATCATTCAGGGTGATGCAATAACTTTGTTGCTGGGCTAAAGGTTTTGCACTATTAGGATTAGGTGCAGGTTGTGTAGGTAACTGTGGCTATTTTGGAGGGATTGTATTGGTTGTAGGAGGCATTAAGGCTTGCTGTTGAGGAGGTTGAGTCAAGGTTGGTTGATGCTAGTGCTGTTGCCAATTCTAGGTTTACTGCCAACCCTGTTGAGGTTGGTGCCAACCTTGGTTAGGCTGCTGCCACCCTTGGTTAGGTTGCTACCAGCCTTGGTTAGGCTGTTGCCACCCTTGGTTAGGCTGTTGCCACCCTTGGTTAGGTTGTTGCCAACCTTGGTTAGGTTGCTACCAATTATTATAATTACCATGATGTTGTTGCGATTGACTATTACCACCATAATTATCGAGTGGGTCTTGAGGAATACCTGATCTTGGAGCCCACGACCTTCGTTGAGAAACATAGAGGACTTCCTCATCTTCATAAATTGCCTTGAACTCAATAGGCACATGCTATGATTCCAAGTTAGCAATAGGCTTACATCGATAGTTGCATTTATTTTCTCTACAATGGGGGCAATATTCTGCCAACATACTATCAACATCGTCCTTCTTCCTTTGTGCTTGCATGGTATCCAATTGTGTAGCAACATCATTAATGATGTCTTTCTTGAAATCCGACAAGAGGTTTGACAGTTTTGTCTTAGATACTCCCACCCCATGAGTTTTTTGGAGTAAGTCCCTCAAACCTCGTCCTTTTTTTGTTGTTGCTCTGGAATAGTTCAAACAAATATTCTGGATTTCAATCCACATCTTCTGTGTAGTGTCACCTCTAGCCATTAAGTCTAAAGCTTCCATACTCCTATCATGCACTCCTTTCAAAAAAAGATGCTTTTGGAACTCCTCATTCAGCTGATGTTATGTGTTACACTATAGGTTAAACATGAACCGGGCAACATAGTCCTCCAAAGTCTCATCCTCCTTTTGTGACATTTTAAAAATGTCATCTCCTTTCAAATCACGGCCTCTACAATATTCCTTATATTTATTAAGGAAGATGTTATTCATAGTTGGCCAATCTGTCACAGCATTGGCACCTAGACTCATTAACCATCTCAAAGCGACTTCTTTGGGAGTTGATGGAAACAATTTCAGCTTATGAGCATCAGTTGTGTAGTCATAACTTTGACAAAGGATGTCAAACTCAAAGAGAAATTTTTTTGGATCTTCAGTAATAAAGCCATAGAATTTAGGCAAGGTAGCTGAAGGTATATTTTTTAGATTTTGATTACCCTACTAAGGAGGAATTGGAAAAGGAAAGGTAGGCTGAGCTACTACCATTTGTGAATGTCCTGGTGGTTGCTGATAAATGACTAGAGCTAATGGATTATCTTGATATTCTGGCTCAACAAAAAGATTATTCAAATGGAAGGATTCTTTAGATGTGGTCGGTGATTGTACTTGTTTCGGTACTTCTAAAAATATGTTCTTAAATAGTCCTTCTTCTATTTCTTCTCTCTCTTCTCTTTCTTCAGGGTCAGGATAAAAAGGATCTTCATGATTGAAGTTGGGAAGAAATCTTCCAAGGTGCTCTCTTCTTCTATGCATGCAAGAATGCTAAAAATAAAACTAAATGACTCAATAGTGAATACTAGACTGACACCATCCCCGGAAATGGTGCCAAAAATATGTCTAATCAATACAACACCTTTTTAGTTGCAAGATTGGACATCCCTTACTACCAAAGTACTATGCTGATTTTCATTAAATGTCAATCCGGGAGCGTGAACTTGAGATGATGTCTGCAAAGTATATGCTCTAGTTTTTGCTAAAAGTCACTACTACCTTGAATGCAATAACCATTAAGGAAATCTAGTTTCTCTAGAGGAAAGACAACTATCAAATACTTGGAAGGAAATTCTAATTATTTAACCATACATCTATGCACCTACTATTGTAGGAACAGTGATTGGTTCTATTTCCAGTGGCTGCAGGAATAGCAGTTCTAATCTCAACTTAGAAAACTGAGTCTAACTCCTACTTAATAAAGTAGACTCCACCTTCTGCGTGGGCCCCCATAGAAGAATGAAGGAAAGATAAGCTCAGATAAAAGTGTAGAAACTCAGAAAAGTCATGTATTCATTCAAATATACAGTATTACAATAACTTGGGAAAAATAACAATATGTCTATCGACTCTGTCTGTCTACTCACTACCTAACCTCATAGATATAGATGAGGTCTTATTTAAAAGGAAGGAAAATCAAAAAAATCCTATAACTACGACTTCCTCATGAAGGAAAGTCAATTACAACTTAATACTGCAAGCATGTAATTGTAAAGACATTAATTATCCCTTAAATTCCCCACAAATATAGATCATAGAAAATGCTATATCTGCTCTTTTATTTGACTTTAAATAGCTTCCAAGAATCTAGGTATCATGCATTGCATGTTTAACTGATTGCTTCCTTACTTAGCTGCTTTATCAGGTCCCACTTTTTTATTCATTAAAACAGGTCCCTTCTGACTTTGCCGCCAAGTCTTCCAACTGCAACGATACCATAACACTTCTCTTTAATACCATCAATGCCTTAGCGCTATTCCTTCACAGTTTGTTTTTGATTAACACCTGCTCAGCTTGTATTCCTGTGATCAACATTTAATACACACAAGACTTCCCACAAACATTTATTTACATTTATTAGTTTATAAAGAAAAGGCATTAATTATTCAACTAACAGTTTTTGCAATCTCTTCAACTGCAAGAAGATTTACCCATATTAATCATTCATGAAGAAAGATTTTTACCACAAAATGAACCCCTTTTCAGATATAATTCCGATTATCATTTTTATTCCCTATGTCCATACTTTATACATCAAAAATTCAAAACATTTATACTAGAAGATGATAAAATTCAGTATGTTATAGACAAATGTTCACAAAAAGGGCCAATAAGACTTCTATTTCTTCATGTCATCAATGATATGGATATACATCTATTACTAAGTAAAAAAAGAGAAAAATTAACCCACAAACATGCCCGAATTTGAAGGATATAATTATAGTTCCACCATGTATGACCAAAAATACCATTGCTCTTGGTTCTAACTTTATCTCTCACACTCATAACTAAAGGAATAAATTTTTGTGTGTTATAAAATTGATAGAGAACCACTTTAAAATCCAAAACAAAACCCATATCTTTCATATAACACCTCTCAAAATATACACTTTTTCAAAAAAGGAAATACTTCCAATTCTATGGTTGTGAGTTGCTCTAAACAAATTGGGTTAAATAAACTTTATTGAGGACACCTAAATCCAATACATAGTTTTTTGGAAGAACTCCCAAGTTAGAATTGCTAAATCCTTTGGTTACTTCACACATTTCATCAAAATTTGGCAACTTCATGAAGTTCAAAGGTTCTAATTACCTCTTCTAAAGTGAAGTTAGCTTGGAATGGTGTAAAATGTTTAAATAGTTGTCACAAAAAAATTGTATCAATTAATTTCATATATGAACTTAACTTATCCTACACTAGTTTCCTTTGCAAACTATCCCATATCTGAGAGGGTTTGTATTTATGATTCTACATATATGTTTATTATCACTTAGCTGAGTTTAAGGGGAGTGGTAAAAAAGGAACCCATGCTAGGAAGAAGAAGAAAACTAGGAGGAACTTCTACATTGAGGAAGACGAGGATACATCCTAGGAAAATGAAGAAGCCTCCCAAGAAAAAAACACCTATATTTCAGCTACCTTCATTATGGGCATAATTAATCTTATAACTTAGGATGATAATCTTGGCACCAATGAAAACTCCCCCATGACAATTATTTACCCCTACAGCAAGCCTAATGAGGACCCCTTATTCCACTTCTATCTAAGAAACCCCCTATACAACCATCGACCCCTTTCAATCCTCTTGTGCACCATTTTTTCATGTCATCCTCTCACCCCCACAATTTAGATAAAATTTATTTCAAACAAGTTTAAGATAAATTCAACAATTCTTGCATCAAGCTAGAAAAATAAAAGAACCCGCTGATTGGTTTGAACTTAAGGGTCACGATTCTAGTAGATTTTTTTATAAAATCCATGTATTATATTGAAACCACTCTCAAAATTCTTCAATATAAGGAGATGGGAATTAAGGCAAGGGAGGATGATGAGAGTGCAAAGAGACTCTACAGGTTCCTATTGGATGACTAGTTAGATGTGCTACTAGGGAGACCAACCTAACTTGATGAGAAGAAAGAATGATGACTTGGCCTCATTCTATGTCAATTATTTTTCTATTTTAGTGATGGTTAAGCTATGGTCCTAAAATGGTATATATGAAAAAAATTTACATGGAATTTAATACTATTATTTTTATTAGTTATATTTATGTTATTGGTTAATATTATGTCATTATCAACTATAATGGTTTTGATAGTAGATTGGAAAACTCTTGCAAATACATTTTTTTTTATTTTAATGAGTGGATAGTGTGTTGTTTATATTTCAGTGTTGATAAATTATTTATTAGCTAATAGTGTTTCTTTCACTATGGTTGTTTTTGCTAGGCTAATCACACCTTTTTAAAAGCTATTAATATAAAAAAAACATAAAGCTGAATTTTCCATATAACATAGGGTATTATTTGGAAACTAGAAACAAGATTTGGTCTTTATCTATGTAGAGAATAATTTCAATATATTTTTGGAATATAGAGTCATGATATAGTGTCAAAATTATTCTTGATTTACATAAGTATTCAAGATCATTAATAGATACATGTTATAGAGAAAGAAAGAAATGGGTTCTCCTTTGTATATTGAAAATATATAAAAAAAACTTAAAAAGTATCAAGTATGTTTCTAATTAAAGAAGGTAGGAAAATGGGCCTTAAGCCAAGAGAACAACAAGATAAAAGATTTTTTCTATTCTGGGGAATTACAACCAAGCACCAAAAAAGACTATCACTAACACAAACTATTAGATACCTCCCATACAAGAAAATTTAATAAAAAGTGATTGAAAGTACTACTACTAGTATAGTCTATTTTATTAGCCAAAACCTTGCTAATAGTCAATTTCCATACTTTTAGTCTCCCCCCTTTTACACTTCTAGTTTGGTGCTAAATCAAAGCAAGTGAATCTATGTCCAAGTCTAGATAGCCATTAGGAGGCTTTCCTTCTCACCAATTTCTTTAGCTTCCTTATGCGAGAACTGAGAAAAGTATATGCATATTAGTCAACTGTGTGATATAGATTTGGTTAGGAAAATATTGATGAATTTTCCCCAATCACAAGAAAGCTTAATCCTCCTTTGAAATATCAATTCATGCTTAGGCTATGGTCATTCTAAGTCAGATTACATCAAGAAGAAAGATTACATAGAAATTAGGAGCTAAGTGGAGAAGTGCCTAATTGTACCTGAAAGAAATAAAGATCATGCTTATTAGGACCAGCCACAAGCTTCCCCAAATTTAAGGATTGACTATCCTGGTGATTTTCAAATCTAGGTTGACAATACCAAGAGATTATCTAAACTTTCTACTTGAGACAAGGGTCTCTTCAAAGAATTGCTAAGATCATTGTTTGGTGTGAGATTTTCCCAATAGTTCAATAAAAGGGGAACACAAGATTTATCAAACTAAATAGTAAAATTGGACAATAATACCAATGCCTTGGCCACACAGTCTAAGCATGGTCAGGGTATAGAAGAAAGAAAAAATAATTATAGATGGTGATAAAATAAAGATCCAAATGATCTTAAAAGGTAATTTGACAAAGGGGATATGTACTCCAAAATGACAATCCACCAAATATACAAAACAATTCAAGGAAGAATTAAGTAGAAACATGTGAGCTCCATGAAGCAAATCAAAATGGATTACCAAATACTCAAATGAAAGAATTGATAACTCATCAAGAGCCCTCAGAATGAATTCTCACATCTAATCAGATAGTGGTTAACAAGAAAGTTTTACAAGGATTCTTGATGAATGAACCAATGTATCAAAACATTTAATCTGAGTTGCTAAAAACTCATGATCAACTACACTTTGAGACATCAAAGTAAATGAATATACTAAGCACACATTGAGCTTAAAGATTTGAGATTCTTAAGTTTTGATTAAATCAAGGAACTTGAAAGCTAACTAAAGTGTTCAGAATTTAGTTGTGGCTTGATACATGAAGGAAGGATGCTTGTTGATGAAGAAATTCCTTTTTCATTTCTTCTTTTTTGTTTAGGGAAGTTTTTGTGGTCTCAAAATTCACGCCCCATTTCCCTTAGAAATGGGGACCCCCTAGTAAATTTTTCCTACTAGGCTCCTAGTCTAGAGGCTAGGTCACTTTTGGACTCCCCCAAGTGTCTAGGTCAAGCCCCAATATTTTACTGGAGAGACCTGAAGTACTAGAAACTAAAAAAAAAGTCTCCTAGGAGGGCATTTTTCACTCTTAAAAGGTGTACATATGCACACCTTAAGAAGTGTGCATCTAAGTTCTCTCAAAGGAGTGCACTAGAACACCTCCCATGGGTGCACAAGTGTGCTTCCTCTAGGAATGCACACTAGTGTACCTCTGATGGTGTACACCTAAACACCTTCCTTGGTGCACTTTTCTTAGGGTCTATATAAGACCCCAATCCTCCTTCCCTCTCCCCTTTTTGCACTTACCCCCTCTGAAACTCGCACCTTCATAGTTGTCCCTATGCACTCCTTGTTACTCTCCACTTTATGTATAACACCAAGTAAGAAGAAACAAGGTCAAAAATCATATGAAGATGTGTGCATGAACACCTCTACATACCAAAGCCTAGATAAAAAAAAGCAAAACCTAAGACTTCAAAGACCTAAGAAATTTGTGTGTATGTGCACCTTCCTTCACACCTTAACAAATGGAAAAACAATTAAAATGAACTAATCTTCAAGGGGCACACAAAGGTGCACATGTGTGCACCTCCATGCCAAGAAGACAAAACTTAAACTGAGACTTAGTTCCCTTCAATTGCACTGTGTAGTGAAAATGTGCACAGTTGTGAATGTGCATAGCTCACATAGGTGTGCATGTGCACAAATATTCATAAAATCTATTCAAGGGCTAAAGAAATCCACCTGGAAGGGTGTGCTAGTTGCATTGAAGTGCATGTAAGGGTAGATTGGGGGGATGAATTTTTTTTTATTTCATCTTGATTGGTTTTGACTAGTTCTGGAGTTTATTAGAGTCTATTCTAGGTCAAATTTTAACCTTACTACTAAAATTTTCCTCACTTGTGCAGATAAATGACATCCTCATCCTCTTCAATGGAGAAAAAGATGGCTTCAAAACCAACCACATTTAAATATCAGGGGGCACCAAGTAAATCAAGGTTTCAAGATGGACACACCAAGATCAAAGATACATAACTCAAACATATAGACTAGAATTCCTTCCTCGGGATATCCAATAAACCTAAAGAGAGATCTATAATGGTGTCAACACTCATCTAGTCGAGCCTTGTTAATGCAACATCACATCCAACATTAGTTCAATCCTCAAAACTAATAATGACCATTGTGGAACACTATATGATTGATGAGAAGGTCATTAAGAGAGTTATATGAGAGATAGTCCTAGATCACCAACCTAATAAAATTGCAAAGGCATTTCATCTTCCTAGGGTGGACCAATATCTACAAATAACATATGATAAAGCAAAATGATGGTACAAGGATAATCTAAAAGAAGCATAGGAAATAGTTTAATCCTCCTTCCTCATTAGTAGAACACTAGTGGGTTGCAAAGTAGATAAGGTTAAAATGACAAGGGGTTAAATATGAAGGATGATATAAGGTATACATTTATGCTATCGACCAGAGTTATGGGACTTCTATTAGAACTTTATCTTCAAACCTAGATGGTCTACTTCATTGAGACCATCAAAATGGAAAAGATGCCAATTGATTGGGCTACCATCCTAAGTGACAACTTGGATGAGAAACTAGTAGCCATCAAAGCTAACCCTGGGTTCTACATGCCATCATACATAGTGTGGAATAAAGGGTGGTGAATGATGGTTTTATCTTCACAATCATCAGGTTCATCGAAGATTATTACACCAAAATAATGTTAATAGAGGCAACAACTAGGATCATAGAAATCAGTGCCTACTACATTCAATTCAAAACCTTCACCTATCTTAGGGTAGCTAGTACTCTACTATTCCCAAAGACACTCCCAAGATACCAATCTAATAGGCTCATCCTATTGGAGATTTCATGCCAACTCATTTCTATATACAATAGAGTGAGAAGACAAAATAAGAAGACATGTATCTAGCCCATCACAATTGGTGCTTTTGAGGTAAGAAAAAAGTAGGATATTATCACCTTTGATTCTAAGTGGGACCAATATCCATTGGTAGAATACAACCCCCCTTTCCCATACTTTGACAACATTGGAATTATACAACACTTGGCAGGGAAAGAGTTTCTAAATGTAGATGGGTTGGATGACCATTGGATGAACATTGTAGATGACTATGATATCCATATAAGGGACTATTGTAGGATGACTCTATCTTTACCAGAACATGTGTTGAAGAAAAAGATCCCTCTTAAGGTTGTGGAAAAGGATACTAAAGATGTCATGGATCCATTATATAACAGGGATAACATATATTCACTGACTAATAATGAATGTTAAGATTGGGAGGGATGAAAACAATAATATAAATCATCGGGCCAGGCACATAGTCGAGTTGAAAAATAAATGGATCAAGAAGCTGTTTAGAATGGATCTAGTTCCTCAAGCCATACTCCTACAAGCTATATCAAGGTCGATTAAAGGCAAAGGTTCAAAAGTCACCATTCCAACCTTCCCCACTCAATCCCTAGTAAGCTTGGAAATGGTTCATCAACATGTGTGAGAGGTTGAGTACTTTGGGGATGACAAGGGAACAAAAAGGAAGAGAGTACCTTCTAGGGAAAACAAGAAAACAACTCAAGAATAGGAACAACCTGAACAAATCACAAGTTGTGCCACAAGTTGGACCTCAAGTATAAGAACTAGCCCAAGAATAGGAACAATAGCCAAAAGAATAGGTAGAGGAGCAAAGAGTACCACTAGTAGCAACTGAAGAGTAAGAAGTCACCCCTTCAGCTCCAAAAAGGGTAAGAGGTTAATCAATTATGGCAAGAACACAAAGAAGGAGACTAAAGAAGAAAAATGCCACAAGTGCTTGAGACCACCCTAGAAGTAGAAGATGAAGGACAAGGGGAGCAAATATAATTTGTCCCCTTGAGCCAAAGAACCTAATTGAGTAAAGCAATAGAGGAAGAGAGGAGAAAAAGCTCCACTTTGATACCTCCATCTCCTCTAAGGGATCCTATCCACATGTCAACTTGAGATGATGAACAAAAAATACGGATAGATGATATGGAGGGTCAAGAAACTGATGCCTTCGACCTCTCAAATTTTGACTTTATGCTAGTAGGCATTGAGATGGTGGGAGAAAAAATAAGAGATACTCCCATGAGTGTCCCTTAGGAGAGGATTGGAATCAATTTCCACTTCTACCTCAAGGACCTTTGGGTATTCTACAATGACCATCTTAGGATTTGGCAATTTTGGATAAAGGATCAGTAACTCTAGTTCCCCCAACTACTCAAGGATAAGAACAAGTGACCAAAGAAGGAGAATTCTAGAAGCTGCATGCTGATGAAGTTTTTGAGGAAGGGAAAATACATGAAGAGCCTTAGGAAAATCCTCAAAATATAGAGGCTAGGACCTTAGTCAAACTAGAGATAGTGACTCCCACTAAAGATTTTTCTAGATAGGAGAAGATTTTAGAGAGGAATGATGAGGGAAAGGATCCTACAATAGGACCAACCTCATTAGAAAAGTACATTTTTCCCATGGGCACCATACTGACATGGCTAAAGAGGGAGGTTATGTTTCTCCAAAAGAGGCAATTGGATGTAATAACTGAGTTGAGAATGAAGGAATTAGTAAAAAAATTCAAGAAGCTTGAGCCACCTACAGGTGATGCTTGAACACTAGCCTTCATAATGAAGAACCTTGAGATCAATACTTGCTTTCACATATAACTATTCCTCCTCCACACATTGACACCAAACAATGGACTCCTAAAGACTACCAAATCAAGGATGTCATGTTTGGAAGTTCCATGGTAGACACAACCAAAGTGATGAACACTATAGGTATGAAAGAGGTGTTCATGCATATGGGACCACACTGAGTCTGATTTGATAGCATTGTAGAAGAAATTTGAGCTACTAAGAGGCTACTTAAATGAAGTAGTAGGGTCATAGGCCCTATCAACTTGGAAAATCCAAAGATTACTCTTGTAGGAGCATTAGAGAAAAGAGGAGCAGGGAAAACACAGTTAGATCCATTTTTGGAATCATGTTAGCAATGGCTTGAGAATTTTAAGGACAAAGGTGTGCAAATAATACAAGGAAATTTGGTGCTATTGCACCACATCCAGTCAAGTGCCGACAAGTTAGTTTCAATAATAAAACCAAGATTTCAGGCTGATGGATGAAGTTCATATCGAGGCTAAAGACCTATAGGCTTTGAGAGAAATAAAGGGTCAAAGGTATCATATGCTAATGGAGATATATGTAGCTAAGGAGCTTGATAAGCTTGATGATCAGATAGATAAAATATTAGTAGGTAATAAAGCTATGGAAGGATTGCATGATGAGATTTAGTGGATTAAAGATAGGGCTCAAGAGCATTTTTTAGAAGCGAAGAGGTACTACAACACCACTAGCCTTGATATTTTTGAGGATGAGTCAAAGACCAAGCTTTTTGCAATGAAATTAGTTGTTCAATAGTTAAGAGCTACATCTAAAGAAGCTTCATCAGAAGATGACATTAGTCAAACCTTCAAAACTAAAGAAGAATTGTTGGAACTAGACACCAAGCTTGAGGTTTTTGTGGAAACAAGAATCAAAGTAAGTAATTACCAACAACTAGTAAAGGATAAGTATGAGAGTTTATATTTTCTATAAGCTACCCAAATGGTGGAGATTATAGAGAAGTTCAAGAGAAAACATCCAGATAAAATTTTGGTGTAAAGAGGGAAAAATCCCAAATCTTGGAAATCAAGTCTTCACACTTAGAAAAATATTGAATTTTTTGGAACCTATCACTAAGGTGCACAAGTGCACTTTTCTCAAAGGTGTACTGACAATTTTGAAGAAGAAGTAGTGCACTAAAAATTAATTGTGAGTTCCTAATTTAGATTTTTCCATATATTAGAAATGCATTTTGATGGTAGTTCAACTTCCAGAAACACCTAGAGAAGGACCAGCTTCTATTTTTAGAGTTTCCCGGGGCTTCTAGATCATCTAACAACTAAATTCTTCTTATCTTCTCATTCTTTTATTCTTTTGTGTCATGTAAAAGCTCATGCACCCATTAATTGATATGAACAAGGGCGAAGTCCTACTTAGCACCATTTAAAGAGTGAGTTTTATTAAGATTAGATTTGTTTTATTAGTTTTTATCATGAGTTTGCATTTTAAGAGCTCTTACTCCTAACACAAAGGGAGGAGATGATTTCTTATAAATACAAGGATGTAATATGTAATCTAGGCCATTATTTTGATGCAATAACATATTCTATTAGTGTTCTCATTTTGAGTGTAGTTATTCTTGCTAGAGTGTGTTTTTTTTGTGAATGCATGTTCATGAATAATAATGGAGGCAATGGTTTTATTGTTTCATTCTGATTGTGTGAGCTTTTAGTTTTGGTTTTTGTCTCGTGTTAATGAATTCCACTAACATAATGAATTGGAGAAAAAATCACCTATTATTCTTGTATAGTGTCTTGTCTCGCATGAGCACACTTTCCATGGCCTTGTAATTTGATGAAACATGAAACATCTTTCATTTATCATTGAGTTTGCATTGATGATTTCAATAGTGGAGTTGAGGAAGCATTGCTCATAATTTCATTGGTTTCCTACCCGATCTTTTTTATGATTTAATTTGCAGACATGTTGTGACCATGGTTTATGTCCGTTAGGAAATTCCCTTTGAAGTTATTTTCTTTACTCTCTCGTCACCCTATCTTTGCCATTTGTTTTGCTAACACTTGGCTAAAATAAGAATTCATATAGTTGCATCGATAAATTGCATTCATCATAAAAAATAAAATAGCATAAAATATGTTTCTTTTGTGTTTACTTTTTCAAATAGCAATAGATCGAATAGATTATCTAGAATTGTTTAGAACTAGAAAAGGCCTCCTCATGAACATACACATCTATCTTCAATTAAGTAGAAATCAATAGTTCAAAAGATCACCTAGAACCTTGGACTTGATCTTCAATCATTCAATCATCTTTTCAAGAGAGGGGTTTGGAAGGATCCTCGTCATTTAGCATCATGCAAAAGGACAACTCAAAAATTATATAACATCTTAAATAACTCAATTTCATCATCATATAGTATGTACAAATATTTAATTCTAGAAGCGACAAGCCTCTATATGGTTATCCTCTAGTTTATATTGTCTTTCCTATCTTTCTGTAACTCTTTCCATAATAAGGCAGCATGACCCTTTAACTTAGTATATGCTAGCCTAATTCTTTGGTTATTGTTAGCATATTCAATACCAAAATAATCCTTTGCTTCATAAATTAAATCTATCAATTCCTCCAAATGAAAAGAAGTAGATAAGCATGAAACATTAATTCTATGACTCTTACTCATTTGGGTCATACCTCTCATTAATTTTTCTTCCCCAACAAGAATATATGCATATTATTTTTTGTCACAAGATCATTAGAAGATTCCTCAAATTAATTTTCTATCACAAGATCTCTTCTAGTCCAAGCCAAAGCATTATGGTTCTCAATCCTTATCTCATTTTTTAATCCTCCATCAAATTCTCTAGTCTTCTAGGATTCATTCATGTAGCCAATATGTTTACTAATATTCTAATATTTAATTCCCTAGGTCTAGAAATTTCATCACAATTGTTGATTGGTTGGATCCAATTTGACAATCTACGAAAACAAAAAATCCATCTTCAATAGAAAGGTTTATTTGGTAACAAAAAAACTTATCAACTACACCATCCAACCAATCCTTCTAGTGCAACCACCATAATTTCTAGTAAGATTTTGGTACCCTACAACAATGTTCAAAAGTCTAATATCTACCATTCAACTATTTAATCCATTCTTTTCCATCTTTCACTTGCCTCTGATTGATAAAGATGACAATCTCCTCGGCTATTCCACAAAAATAAGATATGCAAGTTAGTACATGACATTCCATGTACTTGTTCTTATGTGATGTATGAGTAGAAACATAACTAGCTTTGATATTAAATGATGCAGTCAATATTAGACATTGACACAGGATATTCCTAACCTTGTAGAAATAATAAGACACAATAAAAAAGAACAAACAAGCTTACGAAAATGAACAGAATTTGGAAGAATCACTCTCTTATCATCAAGTTATCATCTAAATGTAGTTTCATTACATCACCATTATTAATAGTAATATCTACAAGGATCACAATTGATCATCTATTCTAAAAAGGGTAACCTTCTAAAGGCTTCATATAAGATTTGGAAATCTATCCACTTTTCCATACATCTCATGTTATCCTTCCTAACCAATTATCATTGCTGAAAATAGAATCCCTATTCTAATTATATATAATATTGACAACCACAAGTTAGCCTATTTAATTAATAATCTTAAGGATAAAGAAAACATATTACAAACATCTAGGTCAGGACCCAAATTATAAGAATATCACTCATATGAATATATTGTGCATTATAAACATGAAAGTCAGCTAATGAAACATGTCACAACATATAAAAACATGTTGTGAAGGATCAAAAGTTATAAATCCCCATTCAAAACTAAATCTTGCTAATGTGATTGTTAGAATAAAAAATAAAAAATAAGACCATACCAATAGTATGATATCTTCATATGGAAACATAAAAGGGTAAAAGCACAAACCTGTGTTACCCTTTTCAAATAAACTTATTTCCCTTTGATCTCAAACTATGTTATAGATAACATATATAGCTATTAGGAGTTATTGTAAACATAACATTAAGAGTTATTAAAAATAATCATTTAAAATAGTAAGAGTTATTGAAACGCCACTTTTCTTAAATAATTTTATTTCATTGATAATTAGATACAAACTAGTATAAAGGATGCATTTAATAGACATTTCCAATTGGAAAAGTGTGAGACCATATATAACTTAGCTAGAATGAATTTATTTAGATCACGTGTTTTGACAAAAATATTTTTTAGATAGAAATACTCAAATTTAGTAGTTTTGATAAGTTAGCTTGAAAGGTGACACAACTTTGTACTTTTACCCAAAATCATGGTGAAAACCTAGACATAGGAAGTCCACAATATCTAGATCACTCCATAAAGATTTCATAAGAAAAGGAGGAGATTAGATTAATAAAAGCTAAAAAAATGAGAAATTATCCTATTAAATAGTGAAATAGATAACTAAAAAGAAAATATTTATGGGTGATGCAATATTACCACTGACCCAAGGATGCTTTTGCATCAAAAGAATTTAATGAAAAATCTACTACATGTAAAACTATATTTACATAACTAAAAATATAAAGCACAAATGAACAATACATATTTTAAGTAGTAGTCCAAAATAATCATAGATTATAGAATTAGTAGATATTATAGATGTATAAGAAATGTGTTGATTAAATTCTATAATAGGTTTTACTTATTTCTATTTTTTAATATAAATTATTGGAATTATATATCTAGAATAAAATATAAACAACTAGAATTAGTAACTGTTTTAATGAAGTTAATGTTTGAAATGTGGATGGGTGCAAAAATGTGCATGAGAAAGAGTGGTATGAAGGCTTCAAAGGTAGGGGAAAGGAAGAAGATGTTGATGAGAAATTTTTTGTTCCATTGATATTCCTCACATATTACTTCTACTAACAAGGTGTTTTTCTTTTTAGTGGCCTTTGGGGATTATTTATGGGGATTTGGCTATTTATTTTCTATTTTTCTTCCTTGCTCCATCTCTAGGATTTGGTTATAGGAAGGTATTGACACACTTTAAATATAGGAAAAGAGCTTATTAAGTTTGTTAAATCACTATTATTATATCTCAGTACTCTCATGAAGACAATGAAAAAGTTAAATAGATTGTACAATAAAATTTAATTTCATAATAGTTATTTATTCAATTGAATTGTACAAAAATCTAAAAAATTATTATTTTCTTTATCCCTTGTATCAAATAGTAATAGTTGATCAATGCTTATACTATACACCTACCTCAATGACTTCAACAATTTTCTTTCAATAGAACATTTATTGAAATTGGCTAATTCAAACATATTGTTTTGTTGTGATGTTGCTATCTGGATTTAACCATGTAGTTTTTGAGAAAACTCATAGACCCATGATTCATTGGGAGTGATTCACACGAATTTATCTCTTATTAAAATAATGGAACACTTGACACTCATTGGATCTAGGTAATGCTCAGAGAGATGAAGCACCGAGACTTCCTAAGAGTTTACCCATCCCGGTAATACTCCAGCTTCAGCACACTTAATCATAGAGTTTCTTCCATTATTAAACTCACTTTACTTGCAAGTCCATATGCAAAACCTTCACCAAATATTGTGTCCAATGAACATTAATTAGAAAGCCCCTTAAACTTATCAATTGATAAATAAGACATGTTTTCCACACCAACCATATATTGTTTCGTTTTAACTTATACAAGAACTGAATTTAGTGGAAGATCTGCAAATATTTACATTAGTTTGTTGAGCGTGGAACTGGTACAACAATACTCTATCGACGGATAACCAACTGCAGCCAATAAATACGATGTTAATATAGCATTCATTAAAAGATTTATTTGATCTCACTAATGAGAATGGCGACTTACTCTAACTTAAACGCCAGAGCGAGGGGTGTAGTTCCCACTTTATTTATGGGCACAAGACCTTAAACGTAAAACATATATTGGTTCCCGATCAAGGTGAGAAGTTGACTTGGTATACAGGACTAGAATTAGTTTCAAACAGACCGAAATGGCGTTCCTCCTCAGAACCCTGCTTTTGATTCTCATTGAACAGCGCAAAAACATATGTCTCAATCGTCGTTCCAGGCCTTTTTGGTGTCCCAGCGGTGGACAGAGCATGCCTTATCAGATTGTTGTTGTATGTCCGCGCATTCTCAACTGTTGCCACATCACTTCCTGCAGATGGCCACCCACTTTCCGTTATCACAACTGGAATATTCGAGTATCCCACCTTTTCCATGGCAGCTAAGAAAGAGTCGACCATAGCGTCGAAGAGGTTGCTATACATTCGGCCGCCGTCGTTCACGATGGGATTTGTCAATCTGAACAGGGCATAGTCTAGAGATATTGAGTTTCTGTTGCCAATGTAGCTGAAGTAAGGATAAACTTGGGCCATGAAAGGGGAGCCGTTATCTGACAGAAACTTCAGTATGCCACTCATATCAGGACCAAAAGTTCCCTGAGAAGGAGGATATGAGTTTGACAGCACGGACGCCGCGTGTGGTGTGGAGACCTTGATGTTGTTCTGTAGATTAGCACTACGCACTGCTGTCTGGATGTTGTTCATCGCCGGCAGGAGATATTGCACAAGCTCCGAATTTGCGTAAACCTCGTTTCCGACGGCAATGTATTTGATGTTGACGGAAGAAACAAATGGAACAATGTTGTCGTCGACCCATCCGGTTGCTGCAGCTTGATCCCCTGCAATCTTCTGAAGCTCGTTGTTGCCAACACCCACAATCAATTGAACCTTTGAGTGCCTGCAGGGCGTCCCGATTTGCTTCGTATATTCTCACCTTTCCAATGTTGTTCGAGTTCACCAGATTCACCACATCGCTTTTCGAAGGCATGCTGTCCGAATTCATTCCATAGCATACGCCTATCTTCTCACCATCTGGTTAAAATTACAAAGGAAACGATTTGATCAAAGTGTTAACGTAATTCAGTTATTTTTTTTAATGTGGGTTCAAAAACTCACGAAACATTTAATTCGTATTCAATATGACCATCGTTTAAATACAAGAAGCTGCTTTTTTACCGTGTTGTTAATGATTTCGTAACATTTCTATAAGAAAAACGGTTTTTAATACACAGTCATGATAATCTCATTGCAACCATAAGAAATGGATATATCAATTCTAATTTAATTCTCTAAGAAGAGTTCATCTCACCTGCATGGTTTATGCAGAATGAAAGAGCAATAAAAAGAGCCAAAGCGTAGCATTTCCTAATCTTGTTTTCTCGTTGGAATGCCATGCTGATTTGCAACACTAGGCAAATTGTTAACACCAAAGATATGAATCTGTATTAAGTAAGATCCCTATTTATCGGTTGCAAATGTAGTTGGTATTCACGAAGTCTTTCGAGTCAGAGTCTTGGACGTTCGATGAAGGTGAAGTGCGTGAATGAAGGGGTTTGAGGTACGTTCCACGACGATGATTGCGGAGACTTTCCAATTCCAGCGATCTCATTTATGACTTGAGTATAGCTTCCAATGAAGACTCGGTATTGGTATTCATAAATTTGACCGACTTATTTATAATTTTCAAAGTTTATTTATTTAATGTTCTAAATTATATTTAATGTTTTTTTCCTATTTTTTTTTAATGATAAATCATTGTTATTTGTAATGTCACATATATAAGATGATAGGATATTATCTTTTATTCGGAAGATTGTTTTGTAAGTCAATAGACTATGAAAAGTCAATTCTATTTAAATGAATTTGACCAATATTTTTAATTATGTGAATTATAGAGATTTTAAAAAAATATATAATCGTTCTTATTACTTTTAGAAAGAGATTAATCAATCGTTGAAGATTGTAATGAACATAATAAATATAGATAATTACTAACATCTATAATATTAAATCACATAATTACTAACATGTATAATATTAAATCACACGAGTAAATGTTTAATTAGATAGATTATTATCTTTGATTCATGATAATATATAATGATCTTATGACTTTGAGAAAGTCCTTGCCACTACTAACATGTCTTTGAGAATATAAGGGGTAGATTGTGAAAAGTAAGTAAATGAATATAAACATGTTCATGGTTCTAAAGTAGTTAGTGCTCTCCATGTTGGTAGACTAAGAGTCTTCAACATTTGATGAATGAGAATTGCATGAATGAATGGATTTAAGAGACATTCCACGAAGATCACACAAAGACTTTTCTTATTCTAGCCACAACAAACATGACCTGAGAGTCACTTGCAATGATACCTTAGTACCCGTGTTGGTATCTTTGACCATGCCTAATTGTCCTCATCCTATATAGTTTTTTTCCTCTTTTGTTGAGAGTAAATGTCAAAGTCAATCAAATGTATTGGTAAATATCTAAATAGATATATACGGGTAAAAGAACAAAGTTGTGTCACCCTTTTGGATATCTGATAGGGTTACGACCAAAAGTCTTATGGGTGAGATGATTATGGTTGAACCCTCATCATGCTAAGTGGTGTTCACATGGTGTGAAGGTGGTAGAAAAGTTTTGGCTAAAACCATTTTGGCTGAAATAGTTCGTACCAAAATAGTTTTGACCGAAATCAAGAATACTATACATATGTTGTAATTTAGGTAAAGATATATGCAAAGAGTAAATAATTACAACTTGGAAAATGAGCTTCCACCCATAGGGAAGGCCTCCTTGAAACTCCTATACATGGATAACAAAGCAATTTCTATATGAATTTAATCCAAAATCATGTATATTTATATCACATCTATTTAAATCTGCTATATCATTATAACTATAATTTTAAGATAATATTTAAATTAATTTGAATTATCAAATAAAATAAATTTATTAATTTTATTATTAAATCTATAATATAATATTTTATAATGTTTATTAGTATACCACAAACTAGAAATTGAACCTTGATGTGCAATGGGCAGGCTAAATAGGTATTAAGGGTCAATCAAGAATGTTTTAGTCTATTTGTAAATACCTTTGTGTAGTAAATAATTTTTTTTTAATTCCAAATTTAAAGGTTTTATAATTAAAAAATGTTTGCATACATTTGGACTTACATTATCCTTAACATCATATAAATTATGAAATGAAATATTAACCAAATACAGAGATTGACATATAAATATGAGGTTCCGAACATGATCTGCTAGAGTTTCCCATGTTGTGTGACCCTCATTCTAAGTCATCTCTATGTTCTAGTCCTATCACACTATTTTTATTATTGGATTGTAAGGGGTTTTACTATGGCTCCAACCAACTTTGGCACAATAGTTGATGCTAGTACTAAAGTTGCTTTGACATATGCTCATGACACCTCCTCTAAACAAATGCCCTAACAAGTTTCTTCTGAAAGTATTTTATGAAGTAAGACCTCCTAATGTTGCTTTTAATATTCAAGATTTTGATAGTGCCAACGAATGGTTCGAGAAACATAATTTGATAGGTTATTTTGTGGCTATAATTCCACCTGGATGCATGCCAAAAGAATGGGTTTCCAAGCCTATATTCCTCATGAACTTTAGCTTGATGGCATTCAAAGCCTCTCTAAGGGACTTTTTAATTTCATTTTTGAAACTCTTCCCATGATAAAATAGTTTTCATTCCTAGACACTGGAGAGTTATGTCTTTGCTACTTGGTTTTCAAAGTTAGTCTTGAGACTTTATACTTGCAGATGACAAAAAGCTAAGAGTTACTATCTAGGTTGAGCTTTTGTATCTTCCCTTTCCTTACTAGTCATTTATTCAAACCATTGCACAAACCCTAGGTAAGGTGGTGTGCACGGAACATGATAATTTTTCAATGCATGTGCCCATACAAGGGTTTGTGTCAAGGTTGACCTTTCATGCAACCTTGAAGAAACAATTGATATTTAGGTTGCAGCCCACACCTTCACCCAGAAGGTTCTTTCTTTGTATTTTTCCTAAACCAATTATAGGTATCAATCAATTGAGAACACAATTAGGGACTTCTCATTGGTTGTGCCTTGCAACAAGTCTCCTTAGCCACATATTTCAAACCCTATTGTATAGGGGACAAAGGCATCTACCAGTGTTTCTCATTCGAATAGGGTCTCTACTTTCTAGGGGGCTTCAATGATTGTTTCTCAATCCTTGGGATAGTCCTATAGCTCAAATGGTAGTTTTGAGAAACAACAAATAATGTCTAGCAAAGATTAGTTTCCTAGCTTTAGATCTAATTCATATTTCTTGTGTACTATCTTAAATTGGGTACACTCAAATATAATGAAGGTTTAGCACCTATTTAATACAAGATCATCAATCTCTTTGCACCTTTCATTCCTTCTTCCACTTTTTGTCCTTCCTCCTAGGTGGAATTGGGGTAAAACGTGATAGTGTATGTGTCAAAAGTGGTACTACATGGACTCCAACATAGTCATTACATGTCAAATTCATCCAAGAATGAACATGATATTGTTAAAGTTGAGGTTCTAAAATATATGACCTATTGCCTTGTATCGAGTCATGGTTTGAATTATTTCTCTCAGATTCAAGAGCTCAATGACCATAGATCTATTCTAGATTGAAGGAATTTAACTAAAACGAATGCAAGACTAATCTGAATTTTTTGTACTTTAATATACAAATACATGAGATTAATCTATATTAACATGAAAATCTAGTCTAAGAAAGTAAAGAATGATTAATCTATCATTCTTTATTAATCTAAAATGAAACTAAATATCTAGAATGGAACAAAGCTCAAGTTTGATGTAAGAATATTGAATAATAAAATTGATAGAGTTTCTTTAGTCACAAATTGCATCCTAGAAATGAGAGACAAAAGTTCCCAATTTATAGAGAAATTCAAAATGAATTGAGAGTGTAGATCTCATTGTAAAAATGGTGGAGATTGACTTGGAGTTCAATTTGAAATGAAAGTTTCCTTTTGAGAGGGAGCCAATTGATTTGTTTCCTTCTTTTAAGTTAACTCAAGTTTCCATTTTTTGAACTAAAGAGAAGATTTTAGGAATATTTGAGATTTTAATTAAATATTACCTCATGTTTTATGATTTTCTCAATTAATAAATAATTAAATCGAGTACTTGAAATGAGGAGATATTATTTAATTAAATGTAATAAATTCCTTTTCCATGTGTCATTTTGTTTAAAGGGTGATTTAATATAATTAAATACTCTAGAGTCTTAATTAAATTAATTCAATTGGGATGGTTTATAAGCTAAATTAAGTCAATATTTAGGAATTATGAAAGAGGTTATGATTATTGCAGATTTAGGGTTTTCTATAATTAATACCAAGATCAAGTAGCAAAGTAGAACTAGAAATACTAATAAATTAGGACTTTGTTGATCGATTGGAGATTAGAAGAAAATTTGTTTACTAGACCAATTTTGGGGTATTACATCTTGCCCTCTTTGAATTGATGTGTGAGAAACACATTAATTCAAAAATATTTAAATTTGAAAAGAAATATGAGAACTAAGGTTGTTTCAAAATTTTTAATAAGATTGAATTGATGAGATAGAATTGATTAGGAACTTGGTTGGACAAAAGTCAATCCTCAAGAGTTTAGCTGATATAATTTGTAAGGAACTGAATACTTGTGCTTCAGAAAAAGTTTAGGATTATCTCTAAAATAGAGCTTAATCCTCGAGATTCTAGATAGAACACCTAGATACTTGTCCATTAAGAGATTAGGATCATCTACAAAACTGAAGCTTGATCCTTGGGAGCCTAGATAGAACACCTAGATACCTATTGTAATGGCCCACCTAGAGATCCTTGGAACAAAGATGAATAAAATCCAAGATATATATACTTTTAAACAATTATGGATGCAAACCTTAGTTAACATACATAGATCAAAAAGATTGCAATGAAAGACTTAACCAGCGAATCTCCAAATGCCACTACCAATTCACACACTCAAACTAAAGATGAAAGCCAAAGATGACAACCAAACAAATAATCTTTGATATTTTGGAGCATAGAAAATTAAATAATCCTAAAGGCTAATCAAAAAATCAAAATTCATTCTCCAAAAAATAATAGAGATACCCCCTACTTTTTGCATGAGAAAACACAATGGATAGTATCATATGAGGAAGTACTCCAAGCCATGTGAGAAAGTGCACCATGCCATGCAAGGATCTCCCTCTCATGTGAGGGAATGCTTTGCTCAATAAAAAGCTTCCCTCTACATGAATGTTGAGTTTCGTGTGAGGAAGTGTGATAAGTCTCATGAAGAACTTCAAGGCCCTATGGGAAACTTCAATCTCTAATGTGAGAGAGAACAATCACGTGTGAGGGTTCACTATAGCAAGCAAGAAAAAAAGTTTTAAAAATTAGGAAAGATAATTTCCTCTATATTGAGGAGTACCAGATCTATAATTGAGGCTTAGACACTCAAACACAATAGTTGCAAGATGGAAACTCCATTTAACCATCTAAAGCATAGTAGTAAAGGAACATACTGAAAGAAACATTGCAATGAATTAACATAACAAAACTCATGAACGTGGGTTCCTCCCAACCATAATAGCATCATGATACCATGAAGGCCCTAGCAATCCCCATGCATAACATCCAAAACTACTTGAACATTGAATCTAAGACTAGTTTTGACTATTTTGTGTCAACACAGTTAAGATGTTTACTAAGTTCATGTCGAGCTAGTAACACATGCTAAGTAAAATATGTATAGATGTCAAGTAAATAGTTGATGCAAAGTGAACTTTAGGTGCCGAGAAATCTTCAGATGCCAAGTGTACTTTAGGTGCTGAGCAATCTTTAGGTGTCGAGTGAAGTTCAAGTGCCGAACAAAGTATAGGTGCTGAGACACTGTAGAAGCCAAGTGGAACAGAATTGTTATAGGAGCTAAGTGAGAAAAATTTTCTATATGAGCTGAGCATCAAAAGTAACAAGTGTCGAGTAACACATATTGGACATAGTTGTTTTTAATTGCACAAACACCTATGTAAACCATTTTTTAGCCGACATTAAAGAATCTCAAAGGATATTAATGATAATATCGAATCTTTTTGCATTACCTATGCAATCAGCATACAACCAATAAGAAAAGTGCATGAATTGAGGGAGAAATGAAGAATAAATATGGATTGTAGATTCATATCTAACCCTAAGTCTTTGAAATCTTTAAAAGGAGGATGAAGTCCCATTACATGCGTGGATGAAAGAAGTGTATGGGTAAAATATAGAGAAATTTAGAGGGAAGTGTGCAAAGACTTAGAAGAATAGAGCAGCATTGTAGTATTTAGTTGGTCAAGAATAGAGTATCAGAATATCAAAGAGAGAGATATTAGATCAAGCAAGGATTAGGTCAGAGCATAATAGGGATCTAGAATCAGTAATTGGAGATTGTAAAGCTATCAAGTCAAAGATTTTCTAATACTCTCTAGCAATTGTATTAGATAATGGAAATCCTATGGACTTAGGTTGGCCTAGCAACCATTTGTAAATCCTTTAACAGGGTGGCATTCCAAGTGAATGTACTAAAGTTCTTTAACCAGACCTAATTTTAGTAGGCTGGTGAAATCCTTTAACCAAGTCACTTTTGACAGAGTGTAAAGTCTTTAATATGACAGGCCTTTCGCAAGGCAGATCATTGGAAGTGGTCAAACATTGTAACCTTGAATAGTTACACATTGCTGCAATGATATTTTGTGTGTTTCATCCCCACCCCAATTTTACCTTCTCATTTTGGAGGGCTTCTAGGTTACCAAATTTGTGTGTTGTCTATTTTCATGCATGTCTTTACTTTCAAGTTCATTAGATAGATTGGATGCATGCGAATGGGTTTTAGTTAAAAGAATTTAAAAGGGTTAAAGTTAGTTACTTTTGATTCACGCCCCCTCTCATAAGTGAATCTTCCCACTTGTTAATTCCAACAATTGGTATCAAAGCTAGTTCTCACAAGAAGGAGCCTTACGGCTTGAGGATAAGGTTTAAAAATGGAATTTTACAAACTTGGGAAGATAATAAAGAATCAGACAATTGACATACAACTTTTTTTACATGCTTTGGAAGAAGCTAGAGGAGAACTGATAAAATCCTTAAAAGGAAGAAAAGAGATTGCCATAGCTGAGAATGACACATAGTACAAGGAGATTGGCCTCTCAAATCTATTTTCAAATGGAGATTCTAAAGAGTTTGATGTAGCAATAGCAAACCTAATGGAGAAGAATAGAGCTCAAGAAGAAGAAATCAGAATACTCAAGCTTGAACAAGAATCACAATACATAATGCTTTGTGAAGTAACTGAACAAAAGACATAACCAACTAGTATAATATAAACAATAAAAAATAGATTTCAATCCAAACCACTACAAATTCTTATAATAGAATCATAATATTTACATGCAACATGCTTGATTGTAAGGCCTTTTAGGTTATGGTGGAAGAGATCTCAACACCAATAGTTTTGCAATACATCACAAGATCCAACCACTAGCTAACCCAGATTCATAAACTAGTAGAAAACCCCAAGAAAAATCTAAAACTTCTGCTCACAAGCCACCAAGAAACCTTCTTGTTTCCAAGCTCACACTTAGCTACTAGCTCTACTAAACTTGGCTCCTCTTAGCTACTCCATGTTGAACTAAGTAAGAAATGATGTCTCAAGGAAAGACAAGTCCCCTTACATATACTAATCGAAGCCGCAAGTCATCCTATCATAATAGACATTAAATTAGCACTCACATTAAATTCAGCCTCAAGCCATAAGTTGGCTTGCAAGAGATATTAGATACATGAAATAATTAAATACTTAAGACAAGCCCCAAGCTTACAGTGCATAACTAATTGTTATAACAACATAAGAGTATGCACCCTTAGGCATAGGTCCACATGTCATTCAACATTCCAAATCCAAGAGTGCACATACCAACTACCTCAAATCGAAGCTCATGGAAATAATCTTTAAACTCTGGCAATAAATCAAGAATACGAGAGCATCATCACTAAGTTGTCTCCAACTTAAAGATGATTACTCCAATTATCATGCACACTTAGGATAAGGATCCCTATTATGTCTTGAATATATCCCCAATGACACAAACTATAGGTCTGCCAAATTCAAGCTCGATGCTCTTGCATCAAAAGCTCAATAGCCATATCCACTCATTATGATAGCAAGCATCATTGCAAGAAATGATATTAACCAAATAATTTGAATTGCTCATTATGCTATAAAATATAGAGAGAAAAAGAAAAATAGGAAGATGAATCTTCTATGATCTACATGACAACTAATTGAGGAATATAAATTTGAGATATTTTAAAGAATTAGAACATGGAAGAATACACACAACTATTATGTAAGACATCCCAAGATCCAACCACTAGCTATCATAGACTCACAATCTAGTATAAAAATCAAAGAGGAATATAAACTCATGCTCGTAAGCCACAAAGAAACCTTCTTGTTTCCAAGCCCACACATAGCTACTAGCTCTACTAAACTTGGCTTCTCTTATATGCTCCATGTTGAACTAAATAAGCAATGATATTTCAAGGAAAGACGAGGCCCCCTACTTATACTAATCCAAGCCACAAGTCATCCTATTATAATAGATATTAAATTAGTACTCATATTAAATGCACCCTCAAGTCATAAATCAGCTTGCAAGAGACATTAGATACACAAAATAACTAAATACTTAAGACAAGCCTCAAGTTTACAATGCATAACTAATTGATATGACAACATAAGAGTATGCAACCTTAGGCTTAGGTCCATGTGTCATCCAACATTCCAAAACCAAGAGTGCATATACCAACTCCATTAGATTGAAGCTCATGGAAATAATCTTTAAACTTTGGCAATAAATCAAGAATATGAGACCACCATCACTAAGTTGTCTCTATCTTAAAGATTATTACTCCAATCATCATGCATACTTAGGATAAGGTTACCTATTATGAGAATCCCCAACCACACAAACCATAGGTTCACCAAATTCAAGCTCGATGCTCCTACATCAAAAGCTCAATAGCCATATCCACTCATTACCATAGCAAGCATCAATGCAAGAAACAATATGAACCAAATCACTTGGAGGGGAAAAGAAAAATAGGAAGATGAACCTTCTATAATCTACATGAGAACTAATTAAGGCATATAACTTTGAGATATTTTATAGAATTAGAACATGGAAGAATACACACAATAGTTCTACAAGACATCACAAGATGCAACCACTGGCTAGCCTAGACTCACAATCTGGTAGAAAATCCCAAAATAATTCTAAACTTGTGCTCACAAGCCACAAAGAAACTTTCTTGTTTCCAAGACCACACTTAGCTACTAGCTCTACTAAAATTTGCTCGTCTTAGCTACTCCATGTTGAACTAAATAAGCAATGATGTCTCAAGGAAAGACAAGGTCCCCTACTTATACTAATCCAAGCCACAAGTCATCCTATTATAATAGACATTAAATTAGTACGTACATTAAATGCACCCTCAAGCCATAAGTCAGCTTGCAAGATACATTAGATACATTAAATAATTAAATACTTAAGACAAGCCCCAAGTTTACAATGCATAAGTGATTGATATGACAACATAAGAGTATGCACCCTTAGGCATTGGTCCACGTGTCATCCAACATTCCAAATCCAAGAGTGCACATACCAACTGCCTCAGATCAAAGCTCATGGAAATAATCTTTAAACTCTAGCAATAAATCAAGAATACAAGACCGCCATCACTAAGTTGTCTCTAACTTAAAGATGATTACTCCAATCATCATGTGCACTTAGGATAAGGTTCCCTATTATGTCTCAAACATATTCCCAATCACACAAATTATAGGTCCACCAAATTCAATTTTGATACTCCTACATCAAAACCTCAATAGCCATATCCACTCATTACCATAGCAAGCACCAATGCAAGAAATGATAGAAACTAAATCATTTGAATTGCTCATTGTGCTTTAAAAAATAGAGAGAGAAAAGAAAAATAGGAAGATGAACCTTCTATAATCTACATGAAAACTAATTAAGGCATACAACTTTGAAATATTTTATAGAATTAGAACATGGAAGAATACAAATATTTCTTCCTCTTCTATTATATCTCATCAAGGAAAAAACCATTTTAATGTGGTGTTTTGTAATGAAAATGTGATCTAAGTAAAAAAAGTTTGATGGCTTTCATTTTGTCCTATATAGGAAAAGTTGGTCACTCTCAACCAAAGTAATAAATATGGCCTGTAAAACTAAAATAATACATTAATAGTAAACATTAATATCTTTTTTCATTTGGATACTTGCAAGATATGTGTCAAAAATTTAAAGCAGGGACATGGCATGTGGATGTTATAGCAAAATACCTCAAAGATAGGGCACAAAGACATTCTATTTCCCAATTCAACTCTCTAAATTTGAGTTGGGATTAGAAATAGATCTCCATTTTTAGAAGATAACCCAAAATCTTATGCTTTCTAATTATCTCAACTTTTGTCTTCATTTTCCCTAATTGTTCTCCATCGTCCATTCAAACTTTAATTATCCTTATAAAAACTCTTTAAACCCATATGAAAAAATCCAAAATCCTATTTACTTCTCATTTATGCAAGTTTTTTATTCAAGCAATCACTGTCCTTTAAGTTATTTGTTGAATTTCTAAATCCAAGTGTCAAATCCAACATGGAGTGCCACTTCATCAGAATGTAAAGAGTTAATAGAGTTGTAATTTATAAGGGGTGTTTGAATTTAGATTAATATATTTATGCTTAGTAATTTTTGCTGTTTGCAAGGCTTTCATGCTTAGTACTGTGGTGTTTTAAAATAATTTCTTGCGTAATAACTTTTATATTTCCCCTATGAATATTTGGTGAACCTAACATGGACCTACAACTTGACAAGTGCTTGAAGGCAACTTAAAAATCCATTTCAATTTCAATCATATGTTCGAGATATATATATATATATATATATATATATATATATATATATATAATATCTACATATATTTTGCAAGTAATAGCACTTCTTCGCCTTATTCTTATTCTACTGCAACTGACTCTTCAGTTTTCTGCATCTAACAACATTTTTCTACATGTGCTCCTTCAGCTAGTTGGATATGCATTAATCTTTGTGCAGTTGATACTACATATTGGCACAATTAATAGTTTATAATGTTTTAATCAAGAATGCATTATGTTGTGAAAATTGACATTCTACCACAATTGCCTATTAATTTTTTGTAATTATTTTCTAGCCCAGAATTGACATGGAGGTATTTTAAAGGTATTTTTGTTTGTTGTTTCAATGCGGGAAAGAGATCCAATATCAAATGGAAAGCAAATTATTCATGCATGCATCAGATTTTAGATTGAGGAAACAATTGAAAAAAATTTAGAGGCAAAACAATGTTGTTGTAAGTTGTTTTTCTGTTTATCAGTATTTATAAAGAAAATTCTCTCGTTTCTGGTATTACTTCAACCACTACTGATATTAATATTGTTTTTCATCATTTTTTTTTTGGTTATAGCAGATATTATATTAGGCAAACTGCTATTGTAAAAAAATTTTGCTTCAAAGTCTTTTTTACTTCTACTTAACACTATTCAACACTTGGTTACATATAAACAACCTTTTCTTTCCACATACCACAAAATTACAATTACCCAAAAACTATGACATATTGCCTCTCTTACTGTAATGGAAAAATCTTGTTTCAATATTGTGGCGACAACACTAATAGACGCACAGGGACTAATTAAGGGAGAACTTCACAGGGTAGACAGGCTTCTCATCAGTGTAGAAAAGACCAAAATGTTTCTCCGTCTCTTCAGGATTTTCCTTTTCGTTGTCTCCCTTCTTGTTCTCATTGAAAAGAGCGAAGATATAAGTGTCGATGCTGCTCCCAGGTCTCTTTGGAGTCCCTGCGTTGGACAATACATGCTGAATGAGATTATTGATGTAAGTCTGCGCATTCTCAATTGGCAGATCTGGATGTCCCATGGACCATTGCAGAGACAAGAGTATCGACCATGGCATAAAAAAGGTTGGTGTAGGACAAATCTCCATCTGCAACAGGATTCGTAGGGTTGAAGAGCGCGTAATCTAAACCGATGGATTTACTGCCGACGTAGGAGAAATAGGGGTAGACGTCCGCCATGAAAGGAGAGCCATGGTCTTGCAGGAACTGGAGAATGGAAGTCATGCTGTCTTTCACCGACTCAATGAACGTCCCCTGTGATGGATTGTCGTATGAGCCGGTGTGAGTGACGGTCATGGAGTGGGTTATGGATGTTGATATTGTGAAGGCCAACAGTCATCATTGTTCCCTCCAATAATTGAGTCTCTTGGTTTCCAAAGACTCTTCATTTATAATATTATTGGAGCCCATTTATATGCTGCTCCTGCTCATTTTGTAAATAACTTTTTCTTATTAATTCAATACTCTGCAGTCTGGACGTAGCCACTATTGTGGTGAACCAGGATAAATCCGGTGTTGTGTATTTCTTCTTATTGTGACATTTAATTTCTTTGTTTAAATCCTTTCAATTGGTATCAGAGTCTAGTTTTGGCCTGATCATGGGTTCAAATCTCCTCAGTGCCTTCTCGACCCACGTAAGCACCTGGTATGCACTTCGAGAGGGAGATTGTTGGGTGATGCGACGCGGTCCCCCACCCACAGGTGGTTAATTATGTGGTGTTCCATGTTCACTAACAGTCATAGCTTTTGGTGCAACGGTAAATGGGCCCTACAATTGGTATTAGAGCTCGAAGTGTGCAGATTGGAAAATTAGTGTTGAATTTTCTAGAAAGATGGAGGATTTGAAAATAGAGAAATTTACAGGCAAGAATTATAGCCTATGGAAAGTGCAGATGCGTTCCTTGCTGGTTAAGCAAGACTTGGCTCTTGCAATCGAAGGAAAGTCTAAGACACCATCTACAATGACTGATGAAGATTGGCAAAAGATGGATGACAAGGCGATGGCATCCATTTTTCTCTCACTAGCAAAAAATGTCTTGTTCAATGTCTCAAATCAGACGTAAACGAAAGAGGTTTGGGACAAACTTCAGAATATGTATCAAACGACGTCGGCTGCAAACAAAATCTTCATTATGAAGAAACTCTAGAAACTAAAAATGAAGAAAGGGATTGCAATGTCAAATCATATAAATGATTTGAACACCCTATTATGTCAAGCAAGCTCGGTTGGTATGACTCAAGATGACAAATCCAAAGCAATCATCTTGTTATGTTCTTTACTTGACAGTTGGGATCCCGTAGTTACAGCTGTAAGTACTTCAAGCTCTACGAAGTCAAAGCTGGCCTATGATGAAGTTGTTGCCACTTTATTAAGTGAAGAGATGAGAAGGAGTAACAAAGACTCCTCATCCGGTGATGCTCTCACTATGGTCAGCACTGAGAGAAGAGGAAGAAGCCATCATAGAGGAAATAATAATTACAATCAGCGAAGATCAAAGTCACCCAATCGTTCAAGGTCAAGAGGTAGGAATGGTGAATGCTAGTTTTGTGGTAAGCTTGGCCACACAAAGAGAAATTGTTGGACTTACAAGAAAGCACAAGAAAATGTGAGAAACATGGAAGCAAATACAGCCTATGAGAAAGATGAATGTGCTTTAGTTCTTTCTACAAGTGACACAAAATCAGATTCTTGGGTGATAGATTCTGGAGCTTCTTTCCATGCTACGTCATGTACAGATTGTTTCACAAACTACCATGAAGGTCAATTTGGAGAGGTATTTCTTGGAGACAATAAATCCTGCAAAATAGTTGGCAAAGGTGACATTTTGTTACAGCTGGAAGATGGAGGGAAATGGCTGTTAAAAGATGTTCCCCATGTTCCCAAATTAAAGCGAAATCTGATTTCGGTCAGTCAGCTCTTTGCCCAAAGATATTATCCATTCTTATATTCAGATACTTGGAAAGTTACCAAAGGTTCAAGAATAATTGCCAAGGGAAACAAAGTTGGCAATATTTATCTCCTTGAGAAGCCTACTGAAATAGGGGCTGCTATGACAGTCATGGGCAGCGATGCAGCACTTTGGCATCAAAGATTAGGTCACATGAGCAAATAGGGCCTTGAGATAATGCTCAAAAGGGATCAACTACCAGGTCTCCAATCAGCAAATTTGGAATTTTGTGAACATTTCCTTTACGGAAAACAAAAGCAGGTCAGCTTCTTGAAAGATGGAAATGATCTCAAGAAGAAACCATTGGAACTTGTACACTCAGATGTCTTTGGTCCAGTTGAGGTAAGCTCTTTAGGAGGTTCAAAATTTTTTGTTACATTCCTTGATGACTGTACTAGGAAAGTATGGATATACATGATGGCAAATAAATCTGAAGTTTTTTCTAAGTTTAAAGTTTTCAAAGCTCTTGTTGAAAACCAAAGGGGTCATAAGATTAAAAGTTTAAAATCGGATAATGGAGGTGAGTTTTGTTCGTTGGAGTTCGACAATTATTGTGCAGATAATGGTATTCGTAGGGTGAAAGTTGTACCCTACACCCCTCAAGAAAATGGGGCAGTGGAAAGACTCAATAGGACAATAATGGAGAAAGCTTGGTGTATGCTTTCTAATGCAAGATTGGGTAAAGAATTCTAGGCTAAGGCATGTAATATAGTCGTATATCTCATTAATCGAAGTCCTTCTTCAAGGTTGAATGTCAGAATTCTAGAAGAGGAATGGCAAGGTAGAAGACTCTCTTATTCTCATCTTAAAGTTTTTGGTTGTCAGGCTTTTGCACATGTGCCCAAAGAAAAAAGAAGCAAGTTGGATCCTAAATCCGAGCCTTGCATATTCGTTAGCTATGGAGAGGATAAGTTTGGCTTCAGGCTTTGGAGCTTAACTGATAAGAAGATTATTAGAAGCAGAGACGTTGTCTTCAATGAGAAAACATTTCCAACATTAAATTCTTAGGAAATGTCTGAAAAAGAATTTGTGCCAATCGTTGCACAAAGGAATGTTGGATTGAATCCAAAAAAAAATTCTAACACTATTTCATATAGTCCCACCTCTGTACCATTTCCAAATTTATCATCTTCTTCCACTTCTGGGAACACAGGACATGATGATAGTTCTACACAAGAGTTTTTTGATATCTCTTCTCATGATAGGAATTTGTCTCTCCATCACGATCAAGCTTGTGAAAGTTTTTCAAAACAAAGTACAAGGGATCTTCTTACTACAATGGGCTATCAATAAAAGGACTATAATGCTCATCCACAGATGCAAGGTGGGCAAATAGAACCATAGGACATCAATCTGGAGGATGAGAGTAATTCGCAGGCTGTGCCGATTGATATCCATGGCAATCCCGTCTATATACAAAGTACTCACAGTAAACGTATGTCACTATATCCATTTGAGCATGGTGGAAACTCAAGCCATAATCTTGGCAATACACGTGGGTAATTTCAGAGTGTAGGTCTAACTAATCTGTAGCCTGCACATAATCCGCAAGGGGCAAATGAAAACCAGGTTCAAATGCAAGTAACAACGGTGAATGTGCAGGGTGCAGAACTCGATCCGCAATATGTTAGAGCTGTTTCACAGGGTCTGCAAATTGATTTGTAGGACGTTAATGTGCAGGGTAATCATGGTGGGAGCATAGACTAGCATCTTGGTAATTCACGTGAACAGCTTCATGCAGAGGAGACAATTTCACTGCAGTTTCATGGCAGTCAAAGTCCCTTTCACTGTGTAGGTAATATGGCAGGTCGAGGTAACATGTCTGCAAATCAACATAGTTTACATACCAATTTTGAGGCACCCAATACAAATATATTACAGGGACATTTAGCATCGCATGGAGAAGGTACACTTCAAAATAATCTTCAAGCGTTTGATCAAACATACCCTCATGATATTGGAAACAAGTCTCACAGTTCCAATACACAACAAAGATGATACATTGTCTCAAAAGGAAGCCCTCATGAGTTATGTGATATGACCATTTCAAAATCTAATAAAAATCAAAGTGATGTCTATCCTAAAAGGACTGCTATTAAAGATAGAGGAGAACAAGACAATCCTCAAGGCTTGAGAAAGTCTACTAGAGAAAGAAAAATACCAACTAAATTCTCTGATTATGAATTATTGTACGCTGAAGAAGCAGAGCCTTCAATTCTCGTTTCAAAATTTTTAGAACCATCTACATTCAAAGCAACTCTCAATGATATCAATAGTGATAAATGGCAAACAACGATGCATGAAGAAATGGATTCTTTACTCAAGAATCGAACCTAGGATTTGGTCTCTCTTCTGCCTAATCGAAGACCACTTAGGAACAAGTGGATATATCGTGTGAAAGATGAAGCGAAAGGCAATAAACGCTTCAAAGCCAGATTGGTGGTAAAGGGATTTGATCAAAAACAAGGGATAGATTTCAATGAAATCTTCTCACCAGTTGTCAAAATGACAACTATCCAAACTGTTCTGGGATTAGCAGCAGCATGGGATCTTGAATTAGAACAACTTGATGTGAAAACTGCTTTCCTACATGGTGATGTAGAAGAAGAACTATACATGGAGCAGCCACAAGGGTTCGTAAAGAAGGGACATGAACACCTTTATTGCAAATTAAATCGGAGCTTGTATGGCCTGAAACAAGCCCCAAGATAGTGGTATGTAAAATTTGATCACTTCATGGCTGAGCATAATTTCACAAGATGTGAATCAGACCCATGTGTCTACTTTAAGAAACTTTCAAGTGGAAAGTTTGTCATCTTTCTTCTTTATGTCGATGACATGTTAGTAGCTGGCACAAAAAAAATAATTGTTAATGAGTTGAAGCAAAAATTGGCAAGCAAATTTGCAATGAAAGACTTAGGGGTGGCCAAAAAGATTCTTGGCATGACAATCACAAGGGATAGGAAAAAGAGGGAAATCACTTTGTCTCAAAAACAATACATTGACAAAGTTGTTGAAAGATTTGGCATCACTGAATCAAAAATAACTCCTATTCCTCTTGCTGGTCACTTTCGATTAAGTTCTGAATTATGTCCTCAAACACAGGAAGACAAAGAATTTATGGAGAAAATTCCATACAAATCAGCCATTGGTAGTATTATGTATTCTATGGTTTCTACTTGCCCCGACATTGCTCATGCGGTAGGAGTTGTGAGCAAGTTCATGAGCAATCCCGAAAAAGCTCATTGGGAAGCCGTCAAATGGATACTCAGGTATCTAAAAAGCACTTCAGATTATGTTTTATGTTTTGGCGGAAACAAAGTTCAGCTACAAGGTTACACTGATTTTGATCTTGCTGGAGACTTGGATAAATGAAGGTCTACCACTAGTTACACCTTCACATTTGCTGGAGCTGCGATTAGCTGGGCATCACGGTTGCAACATTCCATTGCTCTTTCTTTAGCTGAAGCTGAATACTTAGCTCTTTTCAAAGGTGCAAGGGAAATGATTTGGCTTCAGTGGTTACTGTTCATCAAAATGAATATAATCTATTTTGTGATAGCCGTAGTGCGATCTTCATGGCACATAATCAGTCATCCCAACGTCGCTCCAAGCATGTTGATGCACATGCTCACTTTGTTCGTCATGGAGTCGAAAAGGGCAAGCTAAATGTTGTCAAGATTGACACCAAGATCAATCCGGCTGATAAATTCACAAAGGTTGTTGCCAAAGAGAAGTTTGAATGTGCTAGAACTTCTCTTGGGCTTGTGAAGAAAAGATAGATCATTCTTGAGCAGGGTATTGGGTGATCAGTTTCAACATTGGTTGTCCTTCAGGTGGGAGTTTGTTGATATTGTGAAGGCCAACAGTCATCATTGTTCCAACCAATAATCGAGTCTCTTGGCTTCCAAAGACTCTTCATTTGTAATATTATTGGAGCCCATTTATATGCTGCTCCTGCTCATTTTGTAAATAACTTTTTCTTATTAATTCAATACTCTACAGTCTGGACATAGCTACTATTGTGGTGAACTAGGATAAATCCGGTGTTGTGTATTTCTTCTTATTGCGACATTTAATTTCTTTGTTTAAATCCTTTCAATGGAGACCTTTATGTTGTTCTGCAGATTGGCATTCTCAATGGCCTTTTGAATGTTTTGAATTGCAGGAACAAGATATGAGAAATACTCAGCATTATTTTCCATTGCCAAAACCTCATTTCCTACAACAATGTATTTGATATTAGTGGAAGGGTAGAAGGCTTTGATGTTGTCATTCACCCACCTGTTTGCAGCATCTTGACTGGAAGCAACAGCTTGCAGTCTAGGGTTGTCCACTCCTACAATCACATCGATTCTAGAGCCTACAAGTGCCTGTAGTACATCTGCGTTTGGTCCATAAATTCTCATTTTCCTAATGTCGTTGTTCTTGAGCAAAGAGAGAACGTCACCTGGGCTGGGTAGATAGGTTGCATCCATTCCATAGTTGACCCCTATCTGCTCACAATCTATAATATAAACCACAGATCATTACAAGTATACAATAAAAGATTAAACAGTCGCTAATTCCCTACTTAGTTGTTTAGATATAGACTTGTAAATAGGTATTGCTTAATGATCCGATCTTTAATTTACCTCCATGCATCGAGCTTAGCAGAATGGTGGTGCAAGAAATGAGAAGAAACATAAACTTTTGGTGTTTGAGATACTCCATCATGATTGATAAAATGCAGTGAAGATAGCAGTCCCTAGCATGCTAATTTATAAGCAGCTGCGTTGTAATATAAACTTGACTGATTAAAAGAAATGAAATTTTTGCCGTCTAAACTCTGCTGAAGGCAGTTGTGTAATGACATCCATTAAAGCCGCATCATTTGCCAATTGAAGTTTTGTTTGACTCTTATTGCCCTGCATATTTTGTCCACACATCAATCTAGATACACATTTGATCGTGTTGTGTGGATCATCATTTGTCGGACTTGGCATTCGTTTACGAGATTTTCGGCAGATTAGAAATTGGCTACAAAATTGACTACCAATTGTACCTTGGGTTGCAATAGGTAGGCCGACATGATAAAAGGGGTAAAATTTTTATGTATGTACAAAATTTATATTTGAATACAAAATATTTTAATTGTAAGTAAAATTGTAAATCAAAATCGAATTCTGATTATAGTGTATCTTCAATTCTTATTCCAATGATCTTAACAATTAATTCTATACAACAATTATGTTATATATCTTAATTCTAACTATGTTTTGAATTGATTAAATATTATTATATTATATTGTTTAAATTTATTGTAAATCTCTTTTTTTACCTTGATGATAACAATAGTTATAATGGATATCTCAATTCTAACATACTAATTGATTTTGTTATAATATATTGTCTCAAGTTTTCCTATTCAAATGGACACTAGTAGGAAACAAAGGAAAAGAAAACCTTTAGTTTTACCCAAGACTTTTATCCTATACACTTTTACATTTTAAAAGGGGCATACCGTAGTATAATCAAATATAGAAGTTTATATTGCAAACTATGATGTATAAAGGTCATAGCAATCTTCCTCTTCTAGTCATATCAATGAAAATTTGGATATGTCTTCATTTATTAGAATCTGTCATGAGGTAGCTCATTAGTCTTGAAGTTTCCATATCCGATTCTACAGTTGTCAATACACCTTCCCTTTTTGCTGGCATAAATTGCAACTCATTTGAAATGTTAGTAAAGTTAGGAAGAACAAATTTTACATTGAGTTGAAAAATTTGAATGTGCCTAACTCACATATGCCTTTTTTCTTACTCAAGTTTATATGAGTTTTAAATTATGTATCCATTTCATATGTTTGATGCTTGTCATAGTCTTCCTTTTAAACAGTATCAAGAACTTTGAAAATAATAATCAAGGATTCTATATGAAACTAGAATGTAGTAGTTCCTATAGCCCTACCTACTATCATAGTCTTAAATATCCTAAGAAGCATAAATTAATTCATTAATATCTGATCTGACATCAAAGTTAGCCTATTCAATGAGTGACCATTATACTAGGGAGGGTATCACAAAGACATATGTATTGAATTGGAAAGTTCTAAATTTTCGTATAGGGAGATTCTTCTTACCAATGTTCAAGACATGTCCTAAAATATAACTCTAAGGAATAGATAAAAGAACTATAAAAGGGTAAGCAAAATTATGGCTTACCTACTAAGAGGAAAGGAATCGACAAAAGCAAACCATTCCAAGGAGGATGAATCTTGAACTAATTTCTAGTAGGTTAGAATAATTGGGAAATGGTCAAGTGTGTTATGCTGACAAATTTACTTCATCCCTTAATTCATAGATTCTATGTCCTATGATCAAACCTAATCCCACCATTAATACAAATTATTCTATTGCATAACATTTCAGATTTAGGGTTTAAATGATCAATTGACACTACAATTTAGTAAGCAATTTATAACCCAAGTACTAGTTTAGTCTTATAATTGAGTTTTGATAGGTCATTGCTAGTTATTTTGAAATATGTTGTAATACAAATGCCCATATATTTGATATGAAATTCCCCTATTTATGAGAGTCATATTCTTCGAGAATGTTAAAATTAAAAATCTTTGACTCACTGATTTGAAAATTGCTACAAAAGACAGTTATATCAAAAGAGAATTTATACATCATTTTCCTTGGCATATTAGATTGATTACAGGCTCCCTTTAAGAGCAAAATAAGGGATTTGGGGGAAAGTTCTTGAGCATAGTTAGAAAATAACAATACCTAAAACTAATATTGGCATGACAACCAAACACTAATACATTAGGGGTTAATTTGCGACGTCAATTTGTGACAGCAAGTAAATGTAATGTGTTTTTGGCTTTTTTTTTTACAATTATAGCCTGACGACGTCGCAATTTCAATGTCATCGAGCTATAATTTCAAAAAAAAAACAAGCATTGGTCATTTTGTGGGTTTTGTTTTGTGGGTATACAATATATGCTATGCGACATATTCATCCGCATTTCAAACATTTCCCGTCATGACATATTCATCTGCCATTTCAAACATTTTTCATCATGACATATTCATCCGCCATTTCTAGAGAAGGGTGCATTGTTTTGCTTTGAGGTTGCATTTTTTCAAGGCAGGGGCACATCCATCATTTGCAACCTATGTCATTTTATCAAATGGGAGCTACATTTTGCACATGCCTATATTCCATTTGATATTGCACACTACGTTCCAAGTTGGGAAAGACTACATTTTGAAAATTACCTGCACTTTCGTTCAACGAGGGCAATGTTTCAAATATGTGCCTATGTTCAAGCATTGGGTGCACTATTCTTCAATGGCATGCCACCGTTTTGATGATTGGCGAGCATGTGCAATGGAGACTAGTGCGTAGGTCATGGTATTGTGGTTTAAAGGAGGGGGATTCGGCTTGTGTTTACAAGGCAGCATTCCAAGGCAATGGCCAACGCTCTTTTGTGATTTGTGATTATTTTGTACATTTTAATTTCTATACCAAAACCCTATATTTGGTTGCTAGAGTTATGGTTTTATTAGACATTATTAGGGTTACAACTTATTGATATAGTTGTAATAAAAATTTGTCAATACATATGAGTTTTTCATATGGTCACTTGAGCCCTGCAACAAGGAAATGCTTATGAGCTATTTTAAGCTATCATGAGATTTCTACATTAATGTTTGTAAAGGATATATATGCTTCAAATTTAGTTTGTTGAGTGTGGGTTTTACAGTCCTAGGAGAGGATGTGGAGAAATGCTGAGGCTTTCTTTCCATTCCTGTGCATATTCTTTGGAGAATCTTTAGATAGAGAGAGACTATGATGGTAAAGTATTGCTGTCAAATGAGAACATGTAAATCTAAATTATTTTGAAATGGCAACAATTTTCAGTAAATTTTTGAAATCATTGACAATTTTTGTTTGGATAAAATTGTAGAGAATTTTTTTCTAATAACATAAGAAATAAACAGCAGCAACAGCGTAAAATTACAAGTAATAGAGTTAATGTTGCATACATATCTAACAAAGAAACTGATTGTTGTTAGTTTGTTTCAAAACATGTCTACTATTTTTTCAACTGAGATAATATGAAAATGTTAAGAAAGTTTAGTACATTACATCATACAGCAATGAATTTCTATAAACATTGAGAAATTAGGATATATCAATGGACAAAAATCCTACTAAAATGATATCAGATATTTCAATTCATTGAAAATTTCAAAAAAGTGAAATTGCACTCTAAGTCTAGAATCCAAACAACAATCATTTATGTAATCCATTTTAATTTGCATGAGGAACATAATTAGCATAAACAACATCAATTCCTCATAAACAATTTTTGAGATACAAATGAAAAGTAATATAAAATTAAATAACCAAAAAAGAACAGCCAAAGGCCATATTTTTTCAACCTATTGTTTGGATAGGGTTGGAGTATGCATGCAGCCTAGTACATGGACAGGCTAGGAGCTCATGTTCACTACATGGATAGGTAGGGATGGTCTCTTTAGAAGCCTCATATCTTCCAAGAGCTTCAAAAATTTATTTTCGTTATCGTTATAGTCTTCATCTTCATCATCAAGATTAATTTCCAATGCTTCAAGAGAGGGTGTACTCTAAAGTAAGCAACTTATTATTTCAACTTCTGACCATACTCAAAAAATTTGATGGTCATTTCCTTGAGATGAGGATGTGGAGGGGTGATGTGTAAATAGGTATAACCATCTCCTACATTTCAATGAATAATTTAAGAATTTAAGACAAACTATGATAACTTACTTTAAAAAGAACCACATTTATCTATTATTTACCTCAATTCAAGACATACTACCTCAAACAAGAAACTTATACAATTGCTAGGTAATTTTTTATGTTTGAACATACCTGACTAATTAAGCCAAACACAGAGAACATTTGAAGATTTGGAAGCCTGTGAAATAGTTTGAATAATGGAAAAGCCATTTCTTCCCATTGCAAGAGTATGTGAAGTTTCTTCAAGGACTGAAAATTACCTATAATGTCAAGAAACCTTTCTAGAAATTCCCTATATCTAAGATAGCCATCATTAGGTGTGGATTCTAGTCATAGTTCCTTGAAAGTGTCTCCACAATACATTTCAAGATGAGAAATTGCATAAGAAAGCTCATAGAACAAAGTACCATTTACTCTCAGATCCTCAATCATAAATGCATCCATACCTTTGAGTTTGGAACAATCAACTAATACAAACTCAACTTCGTAGATATTAAGATCTTCTATAAATGATGAAGAGATTACTGCATGAATTAGCCCCAAACAATATGTCATGACAAGTTTCCGAAGAAGGGGACAGAAAGATACCAAGGACGCTAAAGAATCATCTGTCATTTGAACATGAGAGAGGTAACAACTAATGAGGTTGGGGAACCCAAGAAAACTAGTTGGAAAGCTAGTGAGAATGTAGTCACCCAGATTAAGCATGACAAGACGTAAACATGAAAAGAGATCAGGGATATCTTCTTCTACATATCTTGGATTAGTAGCGTCATTAGTAAAGCAATTATTTGTAAGGCAATTTGAGAGATAGAGATGTTGGATATTGTGTTGAGATGCATATTCTATCCATTTATGCACATTTTTAGGAGAGAAGTATATTTTTTAATCTAATGTATATTTTAACTAGACTTTTAGCTTATATGTTTTGAAATTGCTTTTAGTGGCTTAACGTTGTAAGGTCTCTTGAAATAAGACCTTCAGGCAGTTGGTCAAAGTTTTACAAATAATCTTATCCACAAATTTTCCTAGAGAAATTGATTGAATGTTATAAAAGGTGATTGGGTTAAATGTCTTAGGAATAAAGTCAAAGAAAGTATTTTTAAAATATTAAATTATTTAGCTAGGTCTAAGAAGATTTGTGTACTTTCAATAGTTTTTCTTAGTGTGTGAAAGTTGTAGACTGAAGTTTTCATAGCCCAATTTTTGCTTCCTGCGAAGAACGATCATGTCAGATAATATAAGTGAAGAACAAAATAGGGAGACAATCACTAGATTGTGGTCTAAGTTGAAAAGAAAAGGTGATGGAAAATGTTATTGTCCTTGCAAAATTTGTAAGGGCTTAAACCGTAGAAGACTGCTAATCAAAACAATTAAGACACATTGTAGGGAGAATGGTCCCATTGAAGGGGCATGATTATCATCCACTGGTAAGTTATTCATTATATCATTTTAATAATTTATATACATATGAAATCACTTGATGATGAGTTGATGATCATGGTTTATTTATGTTAATCAAATTTATATAGGTTGACCTCCCTAGGGAAGTACATGATATGAACCACAACAATCCAAAGAATATGGTTTTCAAAGTGGAGGAGCATGGAGGTGCGAATATCCAAGGTGAAGATAATGATCCCATGGAAGATGACGATCATGTGCCAGAAAACACAATTGAAGATGATGGTATAAATACATTGATCCATGACACATTTAGTCCAAGCGTATCTGATCATGATGATGATGATAGCCTCGATGTACCTCTACTTGAGAAGGCATAGAAGCCCCTATACAAAGACTCCCAAACAACTCTTCTATTTGCTGTATTGTTGTTGTTGAATTTGAAGGTTATGAATGGTTTATCCAACATAACAATGTCACGTATGTTAAGGTATGTCATATATGTCTTTATAGTTAACAAAGGGTGAATAATGTACCACTAATATTATTTATATTAAAAAATTATATTTTTTGCTATAGATTGATAGGCGAGTTTCTGTTAGCACCACCAAATATTCTACCTCGCTCATATCGAGAATTATCTGCTGTTATAAAAGATATTGGAATGGAGTATGAAGCAATACATGCTTGTTTCAATGATCATATTATATATTATAAAGAACATGAATTTGTGACACAATGCCCTGTATGTCATACGAGTAGATATCGAACATATCGACTAACAAAAAAGGTGCCTCAAAAGGTTCTTCGTTGCGACAATTATTCAAGTGTAGTAGCTTGGCTCAATTTATGGATTATCATGCATGCAATAGAAGTCAAGATGACATTATTCGAATCCCTGTGGATGGTTCAGAATTTATGCACATAGAGGAAAAGTGGCAACACTTCAAAGAAGAACCTCGTAATCTCAAGCTTTCATTGGTAGCGGACGGTGTCAATCCATTTGGAGAGATGAGATCTGTTTACTCGGCATGGCCTGTTTTTGTTATCAACAATAAAATTCCTCCATGGATGTCAATAAAGAGGGAGCACATTATGTTGGCAATGATTGTTCCGGGTATCTTATCATTTGATAGTTATTAATTTACATGTACTTACAAATCTTGTAGTAAAATGATCACAATAATTATGTAATGTTACTATTCATTCAAGTAGGTAAATATCAAGTAAAAGATATGAATGTATATATTGAGCCTCTTATCGACGAGTTGGTGGAGTTATGGAACAGTGTCACTATGTATGATGTGTCTAGACCAATAGGACAAACACAATTTCAATTCAATGCAATACTTGCATGGACAATACATGATGCCCCAAAGCTAACACATTTTTGTGGTGTGTTATAGTGAATTCAAGTTACACATGATAATTCTAATCATAAAAATCAACATATTTAATAATCCAATTATATCATTATCTTATAGGTCTTCAAACAAAGGGAAAATTTGCATGTCCAGTTTGTGGTTCAAAGATGAAATCTCATCATTCAAAAAGTTTAGAAAAGCAGGTTTTTGATGAGTGTAGACACTTCCTCCAGAGGAATCATAAGTATCGAAGTACGAAAAAACATCTTTTCAATTGGAAAGAAGAGACTACATCAAAGACACGAAGAATGACACCTCACTTATGGAAGTTGAAATATAATAGAATTAATCGTCGAGGTAATGTCATTCCATGTAATGGTTTATGTTTGTAATTTATATATTTCTATTGTGATTTTTGTTTACTAATTGTGTAATTGATGATCATGAAGGTCATCAAGGCAGTACTGACAACCTTCCAAAGGGACTAAAAAGCTATCCCAGACAATTTAGTAGGTTGCCCTACTATGAGCACTTACAAATCGTGCATTTGTTTGATACTATGCATATTAGAAAGAATATAACAGAGACATTGTAGAAAATATTGGATGGAAGGCGTGACAAAGAAAAAATTGTCAAAATTTTTAATGACATTCATGAATCCAATCATGCATTGAAGAATTTCATTCACTCAAATAGCAACAGAGATCAAATAAATATAAGCACCCTTCCTTGGTTATTAACAGAGCAACAAAGTGATACCATAAAAGAAGTCATATGAAAAATTTGATTTCCCATAGGATTTTCTATGAACATAAACAATCTCATATAAAAAAATGAATTTGGGCTAGGGCTCAAAACACATGATTGGCATACTTTCATCAAGGTAAGTTATGTTCTTCTATATTTACAATATATTCATAAACTACACAAACTGTTCGTTATGTTATGTTAGAAAATAATGAAATGATTGGTTTATAATTATTGCAGTACGTGCTTCCTCTATATCTCCCAGAGCACTTCAACAATAACATCAAACAAGTGATATACAATCTTTTAAAATACATGAGGTAAGCAGTAATATCTATTCAATTTATTGTATATATTTATTATATTCGTGATTTTTTTTCTTGCTATGTAATCTATTGTATATTAGTTTGTAAAGTCTCGTATCTATATATTTTTTGTGACTTGAATTTCTTAATGTAAGTGGTTGTCATCTAAAGAAATCCATAAAGAAGATATAAACTATTGGAAGAGAAGAATTCTTCATTTACTATGTGAAATGCAAAAGTGTCTACCTCCAACTTTTTTCGATGCACAGGAACACTACCTCATACACCTAGTTGAGGAGATTGAATTGTGTGGACCTGTACACACTAGGTCAATGTGGATGGTTGAGAGGCACTTGAAATCTTTGAGGGCTTTGGTTTGATAAAGAGCACATTCTAAGGGTTCTATAGTAGAGGGATATATGGTATACTAGACTATGGTGTGCATTACTAAATGTCTTCTTAAGTTTGTATCAAATATCCATGTAGATCGCATTTGGGATCTCAAGCCTTTTAAAAAATTAGAAGGGGAGTACTTGATGGGGAAAGGTACATTGAGAAAAGTGAGAGGTAATAAATTATAAGATGTTATTGTAATAAATTATTTCTTAATCTTCAAAATAAATCGGTTGTAAGTTGTCTATTTTTTTTTTTGTACAGGTGCTCGAGAGTGGGATGCACTACATTTGTATATTGCAAAAAATCTTGATTGGATGACGATATGGATTGAATGATGTCAACATTATGGTCACACATTAACATGGGAAGGTGTATCTTCATTGGTTAAAGAAGTTCATCGTAATGGAGATTCTAATGTTATGCAAAGGGAAATAGATTTAGCACGTGGTTTAGGAGATTTCCAAGTATGTACAAATTTATTAATCACCCATATGTTTATCAACTCATGATACAATACATTTTGAAATGTTTCACATATTATTGCAAGTTAAACACCACAAGGCTATGTTTTTTAATGGTCAAAAATTTTCCGTCAAAGTATTGGATGAAATGAAAAAACTTGTGATTCAGGAATAACTGCAGTCTTTCAAGTGTCTAATATTTCATCTAGAAATGACTTACATCCTTGAGAGTCTGAAAATCGATACTATGGCATTTTGGATGGTATACTTGAGTGTGACTTTAGTTCCTTCAAATTAGTACTCTTCATTGTCAAATGGTACAAGCTATGACTTAATCCAAATGATCTTGATAGAACTGTTATTGAACATGATAATGGATTTACAATGGTTAATACAAGGTCGTTTGAACCAGTTGGGGATGAGCCCTATGTTCTTCCAAGCCAATGTGAGTAGGTATTTTACTCAGAGGTTCCACATAAATCGGGTTGGTCATTTGTTGTTAGACATAAACTGAGAGGAAGGCCAGTAAAGTATAATATGATGGAAGAAGAAGATACCAAAGAAGTAGAAGATGATGTTGATGGTGATCACAATCAACAGTTATTGGATGATGTTCCTGACACAAATTTTCATAAAGAAGAAGAAGAAGATGATGATGATGATGTTGCTACTGATGATGATGATGAAGATGATGTTGATGTTGATGATGATGATGTTGATGATGGCAAGGATGATGATGTTGATGATGATGATGACAATGACGACAATGATGATGATGATGGCAAGGATGATGATGATGATGATGATGATGATGATGATATGATGATGATGAGGATGATGATGATGATGATGATGATGATGATGATGATGATGATGATGAGGATGATGATGATGAAATTTAGAGGTATGCCATCAATCCTTAATCTATTTAATATTCATTTCTTGATAGAAATATATTTGTCTTATATGGTTACATAGTTTATTCATTATCTATTTAAAAGCTACAAGTTTCAACTACAAATAGAATACTGCTAATCTAAATTAACTATTAATCTAAATTAATTAAATAAAAGTATTTAAAACACATATTGATGTGTGAATGCATTGAGCCTTATTTTCTTTCAAGTCAAAAGCATTTGTCAGTGTTTACTTTAGAAAAGGGAATTCATCAAATATCTATAAAAAGGACTTGTACCTAGAATAAAATTCATAGGGAAAACATAATATAAGTGCTTACCCAATTTTTTGGTTAATAATTCTGCCTCTATAGGTGATTCAGAGACCCTAGGTGGACTTGCAATCATTCATAACAAGAGGGACTTCCATAGTGTTCTCACAACACCAACCAAGCATCTTCATAAGATCCCTGTCCTTGATCCAAGCCAACTCCATAATATATCAAAGTGCACACCAAATCCTTATGCCACCTTAGGTTCTACATCTTTGGAATAATCCCATGAATGTCCCTCAATCCATCCAATGGATTCATCCAAGCAATCTAATCAACAAACTATCAAATGCTCACAATGCCTCAATAGGCGCCAAACTTGACTTCAGCTTAACTAGGTGTTTCCTCCACCTCGACACACATCAAAAAACTTCAAATAGCATGCCCCCAAGGTGAATAAGCCCTCAACTCATCAGCTGATACAAAAACCAAATTTTAGCCCTTCACTAGGCCTACTTCCCTAGTAGGCTTATAATGTGAGCTTGATTTAAGTGTTATATTGTGTACCTTTTAATTTTTTTAATTTTTATATGATGCTTATGATGGATGTGATTATGATTATGATGTGATTATGCTCACGATAATTGAATTAAATTTGTAGGAAACTGAACCCCTTTCAAGAGCACCCCGCACAGTCTCATGGATTGACAGGTATAAGTCAATATTCCTTATAAATAGTCTATTTAATACACTTATCAATAGTAAGATTGATGTCTTCTAAGATCTCTCCCATTTGTAGGTACCAACGAATAGGTATTTGTCAGAAGTGTCATCCTCGAGTGAGGGAAATATAGGAATAGAAGAGGAAAGTGAGACATGCAGTTTATCTAGAACAAGGAGATTAACTAGAGGTCAAAGGACTAGGAGGAAATTCAATAAACACATTAAATTTTTCCTTGCTCAAGGGGGGTCATGTTCTTATGATGATGAGATATAAGGCAACATCGAGGTGCCCTTGAGGTACCAACATCTACAAAAACATTGGGTACCCATGGAACTTCCTCCAATAAACACTAATTTTTGTGTTAACGAGAGGATATATTGCATAGCACCATCATCATTACATGGTTTGGGCCTATTTTCTATGGATGGCATAAAGGTGTCTTACAACAAAGTTTCTGAATTGATGGAGCATGTTGGACCATGTTACGATTACAAAAGTTGGATGCATATTGTTCAATATAAAAAAAGAATGCGTAGGTATGCCCTCTCGAAAAATTATATACAACAGCAAGACAATAATCAAAGTAAAGTGTGGCTATATACATTGATGGAAGGCCAAAAGCAATAGGGAATATTGTGGGTTTTATAAATAGTACACGACCTAGGTCAACTATAAAGCAACCCAATTGCATATTCGAGGTGCGCGAGGAAAATTGTGTATTCATCTGTGCAATAAAATCAATACGTTCAGGGGAAGAGCTTCTTATTGATTACAATTTGAACCGCATAGATACAAATGAGGCTACTATCATGGGGGTTGGTACATACTATTAAACCAACTTTTAATCAATGACTCCAACATACCATTTAGTTAATAAATTTTTGGCTAACATTTTTATACTTGATCTTTGACATAGTGGCACAATATGGAGCAACCACCCAGAGGGGATGCTAGCAATTTTCCCGGCTCATCTACACATGAGCACGTAAAACTCATTGTAATTGTGCAAACTAGATAGAAGCAAAATGTTATTTTTTTAATTTTATTTTCTTCATTGTTTTGGAGTAATTTTGATAATACTAATACTATTGTTGTCAGAGAGGGCCAATGGTCGGAGGGAGGGAAAGGAACCTGTAGTCCCTCAGTAGCCCCCCACCCCTGAGGAGGACCCTTTCTATATTGATTTAACAGAGACCAGTGACCCGATCGGTTCGATTAAAAAGGTGCTAAAGAAAATTGATAGAGAAATTATACGTTTGGCAACCATAAAGCCTACTACTCAGGAAATAAAAGATAGGGGATCTGAATTGTTGCACACCTCTGAAACCTTAAAAGTAAGTATTAATGAAATTTTTAATTATAACAAGAGTTCAATAATGGTTTTTATGTTATGCTCTTTTATGGCATTAATTAAAATATGGATGCCTTGTCTTTACAGAGTTTTTTGCATGATTTTGAGCCCCGTTCCCATGATGAGGGTGCTACAGGTGGTTCAGGTAGATTGCATGTTCCATTCCCCACTTGTGTTTTCCACTGAATATATATAGGAATGATCATAATCATTGACAATACGTGCTCGAACAATCCTTCTTTTTAATGCTCTAACAATCTTATCCATGCTAGTCCATGTGTTCTATATTTATGCATGCTCTAAAAATTTTATTCTTCAGCTTCAAATCAATTGTATCCTATGACGATGATGTCTCCATCCAAGACAACCAAAAATGTCTTTCTGACTGCTAAGTCAACAACACGCAGCTTACAGGAATCAACTGTTGCACCATCTACTGGTACACAAATCCATCTTTTTTTCTTTTTTGTTATGTGTTTAAGTGTTATGTGTTTATGATGTAGATTGTAATGATCCCCCTTTGGTAGTCACTCAATGTTTAAACTTTTTCACAATTTTATGATTCCAAACCATAAGAACTCGACTCCATTCATAGCTTGGATATACAAGGTTATGTTATAGGTCAAACTTCAATTAGGTATCTTTAGTAATGAAAGATTGCAATATTGAAGATCATCTTCTCTTGTAGTATATTATTGCAATTATATTCTGATGCAGAGTCTAGCAGCCACTTCTTCTACTAGCCTTCAGAAGGCTTTCACAATCCAATTTTTGGATCTAGGACTTGGTATAAGTCCCCTTACCCACACCGAGTATACACAACTGCTGAGCCCAAATGGGGCATTCCACTTCAAAAACTTCACTCATTGACACAAGCAATGGTGATAGCAACCAAGACCTTTAGTCCAACCACAATCCTCAGTTTTTTTGGAATCTACAAAATCCACAACAATCCTTTGCACTTCTAGGCCTACAATCCTTGTAGCCTTTCCAATCTGTTTTCTTGTATTTTCACCAACTATCCCTCTATGGCATAGAGACTTCTCCACTTTTTTAGGCACCTCTTAAGACACTTGCTAGAATCCCAAAAGCTTCTAGGATGATCTTGCTCCAGCACCCTCCAAATTTCTACTTGGTACCTAGGCCTAGTTGATCAAGTTAGGCTAGGGTTTCAAGGAAGGATGGACTAGGTGGGTTCCCAAGACCTCCTAGGTTAGGTGCCTTGCACTATATTCATGTGATTGATCATGCAATGAGATGTGAATAAATATTGCTTTTATTGATGAAATAATTGTCTAATATAATATCCTTGATTTCATAGAATGGTTAATGTGATAATAAATCTATAGTGATGTAGTTGATATTTCAAATGAGCCTTATAAACTTACATCAAGTATGATTCCGTTTCTAATGTGTATGAGTTACTTCATGATAAATGGAGTTGTCTTTCTTTGATCTTCCTTAGTAGTAATCAATTCTTTCATCATCTTCAATATATATATATATATATATCCATTGCCAAAACTATGTTGTAATTATTGGCTATGATCTATATCTGATTTGTCATCTTCCCAATAGTCACCCTTTATAAGTTACTCGAGGATTCAACAATGTCTTGGAATCCACTCAAGGAAATACAGTTCAATTCAAGGATCAATAAGAAGTCCCTGACTTTAGGATATCAACCAAACACTCCTCTGTAATAGGTTCACTACCTTGATTCATTTTGAACAACTTTCAATTCACTTTGTCCATGTTTCAACTTCCCTTTCATTGGGAACACTCCTAATTTACCCTTCATGCAATCAACACTTAATGTCTATCTTCAAGGATTCTCTTGATCCTTCCAATGCCTCACTAACCTTCAAACATCATAACTAAGGAGTTCCAACCCTTGCCAAGCATCAACTCTATACCAATCTTCAAAATTGCCTTTTGTAGGACTGTCCTATTAGCCCTGTCTTGCAAGCAAATTACATTTTTCTTCCAAATTTCTCAAACACCATGGTAACTTCTCCACCTCTTCAAATACCCTTTAATGAGTTCTTAAACCCCTGCAAATATCAACCTTTCAACTTGTGACTAATGAACCCTTCTATGGTCGTCTCTACAATCAATTAGGCCTAATTAGCCCTTGCCTAACAAAGCAACTACCTTTTGTGCTTATTAAAAACCTCCCAAACCTTTACACAACCTTAAGGCATCTAATAAATAGTAGGATTCCTCAACTTGTTTAACCCTCCATGCATTTCTAGATACTTTTCCACCAAACCTTCCCTTTAAGGGTTTCTAGCCTAGGGCTTCCTAGAAAAGACCCTAAATCAACTTATAAAATCTTTCTAATGGCTCAAAAACTTTAAAAAAAACCCTCTTAGATTTTTTCATGTAGTATTTAGTCATTCCAACCCTCAGATCATCATATTCACCATGTGGTGCCTTGCAAATGCACCTTCACTATTTGGTTTAACAGTCACACTGCCGCTCCTTTCTTTGTTCACTGTCACCTGCCTCTAAATCATGTTAAAGTCATCATATTTAAAAGCCTTAGTAGCTCTCACACAAGTTACATTTTAATCACAAAAAGTGGGAGAGGCACATTTTCCCAAATTACTTCAAAACAGTTATAGACTGTCACGTTTCCTATGACAGTAGAGATCTAAAAAGTAGTTTTTCTTAAGAATAACTTAAAAAACCCTTGCACAAAGTTAACCAAACATGAAAATCTCTTCAAGAAACAAAATAGTAACTTTTGAATGGAAAGAACCTTATTAAGTTCCCAGTCTGAATCTTGCAAATTAGAAATCTGTCCCTGTGACAGTGAAGTGCATAATTCTTTTATTTATATCTTTTCTTTGTACACACACACCCATTTTCTCAACTACAACACTTGTGTCTTATAAAGACCTTTCTTTTCAAGCCTTTTTACCATCTAATTGACTCATCAAACTGAACAAAGACTCCTTAGATGCAAACTGCCCTTCATAATTGTCTTATGACAGCAACAAATAGTTTTTTTTTTCAACTTTTTAACATCAATTATCATTTGTTCTTTTATACTTCATGAAAAACACTTATGAAACTTATGAAACTTATGAAACTTTTTGTAATAGGAGTTGCAACATCATTTCCTAGATGTTCCTATGTTCCTAGTATGGGAACGGTGAAGGATGTCTGATCATCATCGACGATGAAGGCATTCCATTAAAAGTAACCAAAGTTCCAAATGCTTTAAAGTTATTATTATTCTATAGTGATATAATAGTAATTTAGTTTTTGATCACTTTTCATCAACTAATGATCCCTTGATTTTTTGTAGGGAATGATGTCTTTTGGAGAAAATTTGGTGATGAGTGTTTGTGAATATTCGGGCCCACCATACGTACCTAGTGGAACATCATATCCTAACTAAAACCCCAAACCACTATTTTTATTTCATATCATTGCTAGAATAGTTTTCCTTTTCATCCATTTCTTGAACTATATTAAAGGTAGCTTCACTTCATTTATGAGTCTAACATGTTTTTTTTTTACTTAAAAGGTGGAATAACCAAAAAAAAAAAGTTGAAGGATGATCTTATAGAGAGATGACCCAACTTTTTGGACCTCATGCATTCAAGAGAAACAAGCTCCTTGAAAAAGTTGGTATATGTTTGAAGTATATTAGGGACTAGTACAAAAAAAATTTATAGGTTAACCCAGGTATGGGCATCTACCCTATGTTCCTGAGGCTGAGTGGCAGGCTTTGATTTTGGATGGAAGTTATAAAGCTGACATGAAAAAAAAAATTACACCAGTAGAGAGTAGAGCAAGGTATGTGATACTGTTGAGAATGTAATTATGTACTAATTAACCTCTATATTTATTCTATCTAACATATTTCAAACTTTTCATAGATTTCTTGACACATCAAAGGCAACAAAGGCAAGACTAGAAAAGCACAAGACACACAAGCTCGGCTCAGGTGGTTTTTTGAACTTCAAGCACGAGTTGTAAGTATTAGTAAATGAAAAATTGTATCAAATTTTTTATATATTGTGATGGGAAATGCTAGGATAGACTAGCTTGTCTATGCTCCTGATCCTCAACTTGGATCTCAGTGTTCCTCCACACCAATATATGATGCAGAGTAACATGCTTTGGAAGCACCAACAAACTCCTAGCACCTTGGAAAAACTAAGAAATTCAAGTTATCACCCCAATCCTATGTTCTTCACAAGAACATTCAAGGCTTGATTCACCTTCAAACAAGGAACTAATCTGTTGTTACAACTGCTCCTTTAATTCATGGACCCAACTCATCACATAAGGTTGCATACTAGTTACTTCTCCCTTGTACCATTCAAGGCCTCATACACCCAACCTTGATGCCAAGTGTTTTGGACAACTTCAACCCTCTCACATAAATGGAAACCAAAACAAATATCAACACAACCTAAAACAAATCAGGTCTAAGGCAAACTTGTTGTTACTAGTCACAAGGCAGATTGCAGCACTTGACCTTTATTCTACACACCCAACTAAGAGTGCAATTGGATCCTCCAAGACTCCCAAACACCAAAGATAGTTTAGAACAACTCCAACATGACCAAAATAAGGTGTAACAAGGGTTGGAAACCCTGGTAACTATTTACCATGCAAACTGCTGCAACCAACCTAACAAGCACTTAGGTTTCTTAAAACTATTTTTCACCAACAACTCAAAATGTTTACAAAGGACAAGGCAAAAAAAAAAGCAAATTCAAACACCCTTTTCAAAGTTCCAAAAGACTCCAAAGTTTCAAAATTATACTCCACTCCAGCATACCCTAACCTCAATCATGCACTCAGGCCTAATTAGCAACTTTAGGCTTGGTCTACAATGAAAGGGTTAAAAATATGGGTGCATGGGTCAAATCTTCAACTTCAGTATGTCCTCCTAGCCAAATTTGAGATGCCTTGCCTCCACACCAAGTCCCAACTTCCCTTTTTCACTCTAACTCATCAAATTGCAACAAACAAGGTCTAATACATGGGTCTTATTAGACCTAGGGTTTGCTCTTAAAATTACTTGCTGCAACTTCCTGCCTCTAGGCTTTTGACATATGATAAAACATTGCCCTAGTTTTCTTCATACCAAATTGGAGAAAATTTAATTGGTGGGAATTCAAACTAGGGCCATTTCTTTGGTCACAACCCTTGTTTTGAGGGTTTCACAGGCAACAAGAAAGAAAAATGGATAACTTGCAAATGCAAATAGATCTTTCCTTGAAACTAAATGCCAAAACTTCTTCAAATACAAACTCCAAATTTTCAATGCAAAACAGCCACTGTACAACCTTCAGGAGTCCGTACAGTACGTAAAAAAGTCAAATTTACCCAGAAACAACAGATTTTATTGATTTTAAAGCAAGTACATAGATTTTTATTCATCCCATGGATGTTTAGAGCCTTTATATTCTTGTAAAAAGAAGGTAGAACCACCCCATGGTAGTTGCAGTCATTGGGAGTGGTTTCTATTAAGAGTTGTAACATCTTGCAAAAAGTTGCTAATGCAACTTTGCAACTTTTGTATTTCCTTTTGATATTTTAACTACCCTCCATTGGTTGGTGAAATAATGTAAGTAAAATTCACCATACCATGCAAAAATTTAGGGCTCAAAGTTCAAGAGATGCCTCACAGAAGAGGATAAGAGAATTGACTTCCAACAAGGCTATAGAGCTGTGGCTGAATGGCTACGAGTTGAAATCAGTGTGGAAGGTTCTAATAATGATGCATCTGAGCCATAGGTAAATAAGCTAAATGAAATTTATTTCGAATTGAATACTTTACCAATTAGTCTATTTAATGTTAAGTTCCAATATAAAGTGAGTATATCTATTTTAAGCAAGCAATGATAACAATGTGTAGGATGTTGGAATGTAGCCTAACAATCCTTCTACACAATCTGTGGATGTTGAAGGTTCGCATGATGTGCATCCTAGTGGTGGAGGTATACATTTTCTATTAAATTTTTTATATGTAATTGCAATTGGTGTTTGAATTAACGTAACATTTTGTATAGCAGCTATAGAGGATCAAGGGGTCAATGTTCATGAGCATGTTGACGTTGAGTCCAGACAAAATGATGTGGTCAGATCAGGTAAAGAGTGCCACAGTTATGTTATTTAAAATAATTAAATACTTGTAACAATTATAATAAATTATTTTTAATTTAACTCTTTTATCTATTATTGCATAGGACCCCGCTTTGCAACAACATAGGAATTTGACATCATCAAGAATAGAGAACAAAACAACTGATGAGGGGATAATTGATGATGACATTGATGCTCCTCTTACAGCTTACATAGAAAAAAGAAATACAAAGAAAAAAAAGAAATGATTGTCATCTACATACCTTAATTGATAATGATTAAATTTTATGTCTCAATGAATTTAATTATGTGCTAATGAATGTTCATGAATTATGTGTTAATGGAGAATATTGATGAATGTTGCGTGTTAACGAATCTAATGTGTTCATGAATGTTATCATGTGATATTGATTGAATGTTATCATGTGATATTTATTGAATGTTACATTTTATTAATGGTTGAAAGAATGAATGAATGTTAGATGTTAACAGGGAATGTAGAGTGATGTTAGGGGGAGGGGGGTGGGGCCAAATGAGCTTCCACCTTCACATGGTTAGCCCTGTTTACTAGAGAATATTAAACTATTATCGAAGAAAAGTGAAGCTCAATAAGATACTAAATATTTCTCTATTTCTCTAAAGTAGGTTTCATATCATATGTTTTTATTACTTTGTAGGTAAAGCCATTGATATGGGTTGAAGCTCAAGTAGAAAACCATTCAAGAAGCTGGGTTGAACAGTAGGAAAGTTGGATTGAAGAGATTGAAGATCGATCTTAACTATTATATTATGATAGGTTTTGATTAAAACTTTCTTTAATGAAAAGATGCAAATCTATCCTTGTTCAATTTATATACTCCACATTTTTAAAAAATTTATAGATTCAATGTTTAATCTTTTTTATCCAACTATCTTCCTATTGAAGCCTGTCCTAACTAGATTTGTATCCTTAGCATTCAACAAAGTTATGAATTGTATCCTCATTTTATTTTTTCCTAAATTTCACCACAACTTCCTAGTAGGGTGTTTTATATAAGTTGTTTCTTGAAACTTTTACTTAAAAGAGCTATTACTATTCATGGCTTTCCTAAACATTGTTTCTTGTTTATTTATTGAAGTTAGCTTGGGTTGTATCTCGATATGTTTTGTGTATTTATTTTAGTGAAAGTTGCAAAGGGCTAATATGAAATTACATTTTTTTAAAAGCACATGTAAGAAAACTTTCATGGAGCTCCCTAATCATTTGTTGTTATGAGAATTTGCTATTTCAAACTGTGATAACAAATTATAATATTAGAATTTTGTGTTATTTTGTCATTCTGTTTGTTTATGGCCTCAATGTTTCTTTTGAACACAAACTAGTTTCTTATTTCAGTTCTAAGGTGATAGGGAACAAATTACTTCCCAAGCATGTCCCTCTAGATTTAGGGGTGTTCATGAAATTTGCAAAATGGATCTTTGTTTTTGTTGTTGTTATGATTTAACTTCTAAAACGTGAAGTCAAAAGCTAAATAGTAATTTTTTTAAGTATGATCATGATAGTTTGATGGTTGGGCTTTGTTTTTGACAAAAAGAATGTAGAAAGGTCTCAATAGAAGGGTAGCAGAAACGGTTGGAACTTTCAAATAAATTTCATGATGCAATTAAGGTTTGTTCTATATTTGAATTTGATTTTCTAATATACAGATAAGACATCTACACATTCTGATTCTTAGCACGATATTTATGTTTTATTTGCCCTAGGTTGATTGCTAAGTATAGGCTTACTATGCCAGTAATTTATGTTGTCATCCCAAGATTGACAACAAATCAACTGAGATGGGGCTTTACGAGTGCATTTCAGGTATGCTATACATATTAAAAAAGAAAGTTGTTTTGTTTTTCTTCTGCCTAAGTGACATGGATTAAAAATCAAAGTAGCTTTATTATTTTGTGTAAGTTTTTTTTCAAATCATTCAAGTAATTTTAATTAAATAAAAAATGATGAGATCAATATGCACATCTCAAAAAATTATGGTGCTGCTTTGTTGGCATTAATATCCAGACATATTTTTGATCCAGTTTCATATATCGATGTATTCAATCTAATGCCACATCATTGTAATATTTCTTCATAATATTTGTTTTCATTGAACCTTCCCAATTTTACTAGCTTTTGCTTCCATGGTTTCACTACTTCTATATTTGTATAATCAGTTTCACTACATGATATTGTAGTGCACAAAATATATATTGTACATTCCTAGTCCACCATAGCCAGAAAACTGTGTGCATGTTCAAGAGATTGTTTCTATCATAGTTTATCTTTATAAGAAAGCTTCTGAAAAGAGAAATGTAAGGAATCAATTTTAGCAAAATTGTCAGTACTCAATGATTTAAGAAACATAAGTGTGACATATTAAGGCTTGAGAAGGAGTGAGGCAAAGGGAGGAGACAAGGGAGGTGAAGCTTCCAGCTATGTCATTCTCAACTACCTCCAACATCAAACCAAATCAAACCTCCTAAACCCTACGTAACTTCATTTGGTCACATCTTATATTTGAGTAGGATGGCATCTTATTGGTGCTCCTTCCATTATTTCATGATATATTATTATCAAGCCATCCAATCGGCTATAGGACAAAGATGATTCCTGAACAATCAAACTAGCAATACAGTCAATCTGCATTACATTTGGACACTTGGTTTGAGGTTCATCTCATCGATTCCCATTCATCACAAGATCTTTATCTGATTAGACCTTGATAGAAAACATTGAGATTTCCTAAGCCCCATGCAAGCTTCAATCTCCACATATCATAAAGCCTGTATATAGAGCTAAGCATTCTCACACCATTTGAGAGCTGATGCAAGTGAAGCTTCCACCTACGAGATGCTCAACTCTATATATAGGTTTTATGATATGTGGAGATTGAAGCCTGCACGATTTGGGCTTGGGGTTCGAGGAATCTCAATGTTTTCTATTGAGGTCTAATCAGATAAAGATCTTGTGATGAATGGGAATCGATGAGATGAACCTCAAACCAAGTGTCCAAATATAATGCAGATCAACCGTATTACTAATTCAATTTTTCAGGAAACATCTTTGTCCTATAGCTGATTGGATGGCTTGATAATAATATATCATGAAATAATGGAAGGAGCACCAATAAGACACCATCCTGCTCAAATATAAGATGTGACCAAATGAAGTTATGTAGGGCTTAGGAGGTTTGATTTGGTTTGATGTAGCTGGAAGCCAAAAAAAAATTATTTTTTGTTTTACTTTGTATCTATCGCTATTGTCAGCCACACGAATTCTGATGGGGTTGCTGTAGTGGTGATGTCCAACTGTCATTGCAATTGCAAGGGTGTCCATCGCAATTGTGATATCAGCCACAAGCATTGCGATGGGGTTGCTGTGGTGATGACGCCCAACTATAGTTGCAATTGAAAGGGTGTCCGTTGCAATTGTGACATCAGCCACAAGAATTGTGATGGGGTCTCTATAGCGGTGATGCCCCAACTGCTATTGCAATTACTTGATGTCCATTGCTATTGCGACGTCAACCCCAAGAATTACGATGGGGTTGATGTCACAATAAAGTGGTTGCATAGCAACGAATATGCATCATAATTACAATGGTAAAGGATAGACGTCGTAATTTGTGACTAAAAAATAGCAACATCTATGACAGTCATAGTGGTGACACATTTCTATCGTAATTGTGACACATAGCCATCACAAAACGATGCCAAATGTATTAGTGAAAGTAGTTGTAATTTATGCCTAGGAGGTCCAATAATAATATTAAGGTATACAAATATTGTTTATTAATTATATCAGATATACTAAAAAATTGTCCTTAACTATATTGTTAAAAAAGATTGATTGTTTGTTATCATTTAATACTTATATCTATAATTTCAAAGTTTATGTAAGTCAAAACACAAACACCTTTTTATAGATAACTTCTACTACATAATATACATCTATCTCTCTAAATATATAAATTAAAAAAATTTAAAAAAATAAATTAGTATATGCTCTTACTACCAATAATGCCGTAAAATAAAATATTTTGGTATATATAAACTAAAATATTTCAATATAAATATATTAATTTTTAATAAAATTTTAATTTTTTATAAATAGATAATAAATTTATCCAACACAAATTCTATATAAAACATGTGACATTTAATTTTAATCACTTATTATATAATAATTATTAAAATGATTATAATTTTATAAAGAAGAAAAGGAAGAGATTTCAGCTAACCAAATTTAGAGTTAGTAGAGAGAGCATTAGTAAAGTAAAGGTAGTGGTTAAAAGAATTATTATGGCTAAAAGAATTTTTAATTTATATTATTCAATTAAATATAATTTATATATATATATATATATATATATATATATATATATATATATATATATATATATATATATATATATATATATATATATATATATATATATATATATATATATATATATATATATATATATATATATATATATATATATATATATATATGTTATTATAATTTTTTAATATAAGTATTGTCATATTATATATAATTAATTCATTTTTTGTTTAAAAAAAAGGCTAAATGTAACCATAAAATAGAAATAAGATTAACTTGTCCTATGTTTGCTATTTTTGCAATAAAAATAAATAAATAATTTGCAAGAACTAATTAATCGTATGACATTTTTGCTATCTTAGTTCCTATAATAATTTTTTGTCGGACTTCTTTTTTTTTACTATGTTTTGTCAAATTAAAAACAAGATTAACTAACAATTTTATGAAATCTATGGCAACATACCTTTCATTTTTGTGAACAATTGAGATCATTTTAATCATCTTGCATTGCCTATTAATCAATTTCAATCTTTGAATAAATATTGAGGTTGGAACACTTCAAAATAGGGATACCTTTGGCATAAAAATTTCATAACCACCATTCGACAAAGTCAACCATCAAAATTATACAATTATCATTAAGTAAGACTTGTTCTCTAGTTGGCTCTTTGTAAACCTTTGAACTTCACCAATAGACCATGAGCCATTTGAATTTGAATGGTATTTCATAATGTTTTTTGACAAAAATTGGGTCATTGGTATATTTTTTTTCATTGATTCTGGAAACTTTTAAAGCTATAAATGAGAAGAGTTAAGTTTACACTTTTCAAAATGTTATGTTTGAATTTCTAATTATTTTGAGTTTTCTATAGCATTTTATTTGTTCAGTATTCTATTTAAAAATATAATTGCATGTCTATATGGTCAATCATGATGCCACATCATCATTTTTTTGTGAAAGTGACAAAAATGATCTCCAAAAGAGTAAGACCCATAGATACGCATTAAATCATGTTTAATGGTGCACTAATGTGGCACCACATGAGTGGTGGTTTCTAAAAAAAATTCTTCCTTTTGATAAGAAAATTTTAGTGCACCACTATAGATCTATTTATTTCATATATTGACATTAATTGTTGATCAAACATCACATCTTTTAGACCCTTTCACTTATTCACTCTTGTCCCCTACACTATACCTCAAATACATACCATGACACAAGAGTAACCCAATACAAAAAAATTTCTTCGATTTAAAAAATAAATTAACATTTAGTTATAATTTAATTATAATGCTAAAATTAATAAATATAAATATTTAATAAAATGTAGGACCCTACTTTTATACATTAAAATAGTATTAATATTTAACATATTACAATTGTAAGAGAAATAATATTGCTTTTTAATTATAGATCTATTTAAATTGGCATGGATTTTATTTGAGGTTATCTATAGTCATTATATTTCAAAATATAATTTAGTATTTAAAATTTCAAAATATAATTTAGTATTTAAATTGTGCTTTTTCTTTTGTACACTAACACTTTGGTGTGTGTATTGCAGTATTTGTAGATGATTGGTATTAGTAAAATAGTTTTGAATTATATAATCTTTGATTTGGCTATTCAATTACATATAGGCAATTCAAAATATATGTCACAACCCTTTAAGATGATTAAGTATTAGAAAATATTACACATTTAATCAAATTCATACTAAGTCATGTAGTCTGTTAACAATTACTTTCAAAGTGTTCAACTCTTGTGTGCTTAAGTTTGAATAAGGCAACAAGAATGATCCTGTAGGTGAATAGTAATGCAATTAAAAAGAAATAAGGTGCTTATAAGAACTCAACATTAACTATTTTTTTATGCTACCTTGAGGATTTCTCAATTTATATATCATATCAAGAGTATAATTTTATTTTATTTTAATTTAAATTTAAAATTGAAGACATTCAGTATATAACGAAGAATAAGCATGCATACATAGAATAAAGTATAAAAAATTATAATAATAATAATTTTTTATTGCATACTATTAAGAAAGAAAAAAAATTAAAAGTAACATAAAATAAATTGTTGGTGTGTAGATTTAATGGCATGCAAAGATTGTCTATAAAATAATGGAATGTAAAATTACTTATCATGCCTTCTAATTAGCCAAAAAATTGTTTAAAACTCTAACACTAAACAAGTAGCAAAATAATCCATATCCCTAGGTTTCTTTTCTTTGATATAAAATATGTGCACGTCATGATATTCTCAAGCTACTAGCATTATATTGCCTTATATTTTTATTTAACAAAGTGATATTATTTTAGCCTAGTGCTAATAAATAAAAAGTTTTTCATGATTATCATGTATTAAAATAAAAATTTCTTAAAAATAATTACCTACATATTAACAATCCACATTTTCAAAATGAATGACAGTTTAGAATTGAGATAATTTATGATGAAAAAATATTATACTATTAATTGGATTTTTTTAACAAAAATAAAACCCTATATTCTAGAATTATATTATATTAATGACAATATCTTTTAATATTATATTATTTTATTAGGATATTTTATCCTTTTTCATTTATGTTTCAATATTTATATCTTATTCTTAAGTCACAAATACTAATTAAAATGAATAAAAATATACTAATTTTATATATTTGTTTGTTAAAATTTATAGAATAACCTTTTTTTTTAAAAGCTATCTTTTACAACTTTATAGAAATATCTTTTTAAATTATTATCTTATTTTATTAAAATATTTTATTGTAATTTATAACACCTAAAATAAATGATTGAATGAAAAAGGTGAGAGAAACTAACTTTTCATTCCTTATTTAATTTCAATAATTTAAAAATAACATATATTCTTGTAAATTAGTGTGCCCTCTCTCTATCCCTCTCGCCCTTCCTCTACATATTCCTTCACATATCTATATCTTTCTATCTCTTTATGTCTTCCTCTAACATTCAGTCCCTCTTTCGATTTCCACTTATTCCTTTTATTGTCTATATCATTGCATCTCTCCCTATAGAAACCCTCTATATTTCCTTAATTATGTCAGGTTTTCCTATCCATTCTATCCCTATCTTTATTTCCTTTAATGTTCCCCTGTAAAATCTTCCCTATTACTCTCTCCATTTATGTCTCTCATCATCCCTCTCTGTTACTCTAGTAGTATATGTTCAGCAAAATATTTAAGGACTCAAAAGGAAATATGTGCGAAGCATTGCGGTGAAACCTCAAAAAATGAGAGATTCATTAATTCCATTACATGAATGTTTGTTGGAGATAACCAATATATTAGTTCATTCAATTTTTCATCGTCAAAAGGGGCTTCATTGGGAATGATTCAATATGATTGCGACAAAAGAATATACATCGGACTAGTTAAGCGAGAAGTTTACAGGGTAGACAGGCTGTTGATTAGGGTAAAAGAGGCCATAGTGTTTCTCAGTCTCATCTCCAGTCTTCAAATTCTTGTTGAAAAGAGCGAAGATATAAGTCTCAATGCTGCTTCCAGGCCTCTTCGGAGTCCCTGCGCTTGACAACACATGCTGGATTAGATTATTCACGTATGTCTGCACATTCTCAATGGCTGCCACATCATTCCCCGCAGAAGGCCATCCGCTCTCAGTTATCACAATCGGCAGATCCGGATGTCCTAGGGATCCCATTGCAGAGAGAAGAGTAGCAACCATGGCGTCAAACAAGTTGGTGTAGGACAAATTGCCTTCTACGACAGGATTCGTGGGGTTAAAGAGCGCGTATTCTAAAGACATTTGGTTCCTGTTGCGGTTGTAGCTGTGGTAGGGATGGATGTTAGCCATGAAAGGAGAGCCGTGGTCTTGCAGGAACTGCAGAATAGAACTCATGTTGTCTTTCACGTTGTCGCCGAATGTTCCCTGTGACGGAGGGAAACCGTTGCCAATGACTGTCATGGCGTGGGATGTGGAGACCTTTATGTTGCTCTGCAGATTCGCATTCTCAAGCGCTGTTTGGATGCTTTTTAATTGTGGGGACAAGATATGGCACGTACTCATAATTTCCTCCCATTGCCAAAACCTCGTTTCCTACAGAAATGTATGTGATATTAGTTGGAAGGATAGAAAGCTTTGATGTTGTCGTTTACCCACCCGTTTGCAGAATCTTGGTTTGTAGCAATCGCCTGCAACTCACTGTTGTCCACTCCTACAATTACGTTGATTCCAGAATTTGCAAAGGTTTAAGTACATCGTGGTTCGCTACAAAAATTCTTATTTTCCTGATATTATTTTTCTTAATTAAAGAAACCGCATCACCAGCACTTGGTAAATCGTTTCCTTGCGATCCCTAGTTGACTCCTATTTCCTGACAGTCTACAAAAGAAACATGTTGTCTTAGATTGATAAGATCATAAAACAGGAGAAGTTGCTTCCGTATTTACTTGAATGTATAAATATGAAATATGAAATTGGAGGTTTCTATTGTCAAATGAAGTGACATATACTTTACCTGCATGCAAAGCCCTAAGAAGAATGTCAGTCCAAGAGATTAGTTTATGCTTGTTGAGGAGCACCATGCTATGTTTCTACACCTTTCTCTCTTGTTAATAATCACCAATAATTACACCACCTCTTTCGCAAAAGCTGTTGCAAACGACAATATATGGTACGGCCTATCGAACAACCTGTAAAAGCATTGGACGGTTTTATTCACTCTTTAATACAATTAAATTTAAAATCATTGCTGAGATTTTCTCTAGTATCGATGCATTGATTGGGAAAAGCGTTAAATTGTGCAAGATCATTGTAGTTCCCCAAAGTCCATGTAATGGATGTTATTTTATTCTTCCATTGTTATATTAACTGATTTTTTACTTAAAATACTCTCTACGAAAACTTTTAAAATAAAAAATGAAACAATATCAGGAAAATATATGTTGCCGTTATTCTATTGAAATAATCCAGCCCTATAATAATGTACAATAAATTATCAATAATTTCTAAACAAATTAACTAATTAATATTTCATGATCGGATTCCAGCCTCAGACATTTTTGTCAATGCGAGAACCTTAGTAAACATTAGTTTGCTTTAGTTAGCATGGTGGAAAGAAAGTGTAAAGAAGGAAAAAAGACTTAAAAGAAATAAAATAACATCATCTCCACTAAAGCTCTGAATACGTTGGCAAACTAAAATACAGGGCATAAAAGCTTTTGATGATTAATGTGATCTGGATGCAACTGCAAAAACTTCTGATGATTATGAAGATCAAATAAATGACGATAGACTTTTAAAAACAAAACAATGGGTAAATAACTGGCATTAAATTCGTAGAAATCTGCATTTTAAACTATAACAAATACATTTGCATCAGACTGTCTTTCTCTTTCGATTTATAAGACAAATAAATTACAAAAGAAGCTTGATCTGAAGATACCTACCACATCTTCACATAACTTCAATAAAATCAAAGTAATTTGCTTACGAAAATTGTTAATCGAGGCATGGGAAAACATGTTTTAGCTGAGCTATAACTAAACAATTTATAGCTATACTCGCGGACCCTATGCAGACGGAGGGAACCGAAAAATCTCCATAAAATCCCGCTAAAGATTAGAATAAAGCGTTAAATGATCTTTGTAGAAGATATGATTCCACCACTGCAATCTTAAAGGTAAGTTTTGAACCTTTTTATTAGGCAGGAGACTAAAGTTTTACTAAAGTTTTCGAGTGCTTTGAGAAATATTATTTTGTCTGTTGGAAAGCGTGCTTATTGAGATAATACCTCTAAAACTATAGTTTGAAACACAATGAACAGTTTTTGACATCATTTCTGTAAATTAATTTTTTCTTATTGGTCGTTCCTATTTTCTCTAGCAGTCTTTTCTTACTTTATAGAAATATTACCTAAAATATTGAATGCTTGGCAACTATCATTCTCTGAAGGCTTACACATATCTTGTTGCTAATATCTATGCTTGATGCATGTAATGAGGTCGAAGCAATTTGAAGAGTCTAGAGCATAAGTTCTGGTGTAGAAACATTTTAAAATATCTTACATTATTTTCAAAAAGGTATTCCTTAACTGTGATTTGATTATGTGTTTTGCATATTTTTTCCATAAGAATAGTTAAGCATAGGTTTTGGACTTTTTAGGTTAAAACAATTTCCTTTATTTTGGGTGCTAAAATCTAGACCTCAAAGAAAATCTTAAGAAAAAAATTGGAGTTTATTTTTTGTTGTAGGTCAAAGTATTTTTCTTAAATTGTCATTGTAGAATATTGGTTATCATTAGAAAGGGAAGTTGCACACGCTTTTTCTACCTTGTTCTTTGGTGATCACTTTAATTATTTGGAACAACTCATCGGTGTCAAAACTTTTTAATTATGTACTAAAGAACAACATATAACATTTTTTTGTGAATAACAGTTAAAAGATATATGTTACTTTATTTGTGGTAGTTTGATTTGTCTTTTAAACCTAGGTGAGGGCATTAATTGATATATTTTCTCCTCAAAACAAATTAATTGAGGTCAAAGGAAATACAATGATAGCAATATTATTCATGTTTAGAAAATGAACAAATTAAAATGAGAAAGCTGAAAGAATTCTTGGAACAATATAATTATAGCAACATTTCTCATGTTTGAAAAATGAGAGTGAAAATTTGCTTGGGATTAATTTGTTTTGAATTCTTCTACTTTTTATTTAGTTGGTTCTCCTAAATTTCATTTTTATTTGATGAGGGTAGATAAGTTTCAATCTTGTGCACAATTTGTCTTAGATTGCTAGATGTCGTTTGAGGTGATAGTAGGTGAATAAAATTTTCTCTTCTCCCTCAAAATCTAAGCTCAATAATATTAGGTACAAGTCTCCAATTCTTCTTCGGATGCCAAATGCCAGATATCACAAATTATTTCATCAAATAGAACAACTCTGTATAGCCCTCCTCATACCAATAAGTAAAATTTGTGTTGAAAACAAATTCTTTGTTCAAATAATTTCTGATTTTCCTATGTATTATTACAAGTTTGGTTTTTCCTTGTCATTGAAAGGCTTACTGGATGTGTACCAAATTATCTGCAACTTACACCTATTGTCTTATGCCCACCAATGCATCTCTTTTTAGTCTCTGTCATATAAGGCAAGGACTAAAGTTTTCATTTTTCTTTCTTGTATTAGTTGAAGTCTTGGAAACTAGGCAAAACCTAAATATTTTGCTAAAAATATAGTTCATTGATTAATGTTTATTAAAATGAAAATTTCATTCCAAAATTCTTATTTTTTCATTGGCTGCTTTGCTTTTTCTCAGCGATCTTTTCACTTTTTTGTTGAAATAAATTAGGAAAAAAAGGCTCAATTGTTGAGGAAAAATAAGGTTGTAGAGATACAAATGGGGCACTTTGTGAGGTATTAACCATGTCATTCTTGAGAGGTGTGTGCATCTTTCATGTAAGCTCGTTGGTGTTCTTAAATATGCCTTTCATTACCTTTCTATTCATTTTCATCTTTTATATAATTTTATCAACGGCTTCACTCTTCCACTACTATGTACACTTTTTTGACCATCTATTGTGATTCTTATCATTAATGGTTTAAGGCTTATTTAAAAATATTGTTGCAGTCAGTTGCATTTTAGACAACACAAATAATTTGCAAAGATATGCTAGTATGTCTCATAAAATCAATAGAGATGGCCAAATTTATTTTTTCTTGTTTTTAATTTTCGTGCTACCTAATTTCAGTTTTATCTATAGATTGAAAATTAATCCTATGAGTTTATTTATTGGTGCAATGCCCAACAAGATCTAGAAAAAGAAAATATGACTAATCTATTTTCCTTATAATGGTAACCCTTTTCCATAATTTTCTCAATTAGCATCAATTATTAGTTCTTCTCTTGTGTGCTCCCCACTATTTTATGTTGATTCATTTTATTATTATTTTGGCCATTTTTTATGCTCCTACATGCATTTTTCAGGCTCAATTTGGTGGTGGTATTGAGGATTCATTAATTCTTGTAAATAAAAACTACTTTCTACATTGAAAGAATTTTTCATTCCTGATTCTAAGACTTTTCCTACTAAAAATGATAAAACACTCATCCATTGGTGTAGGTAATGTTTGATTGGTTTAAATGGTTTTTGATATGATTTTGGTTTTCTCATATGATTTTGGTTTTAGTGTAATATTTAGATATTGTGAGGCAAGAGCCTACAACACGTTGGTAAATTGTGAGCCTCTCATTGGGGAGGTCTTGGGTTCAAATCTACTCGAGATTAACACATAATAATAATTAATCTAACAATAATAATAAAAATGAATGATAAATAATCTAGGCTTCAACCAATTACCTATAAAATAAAATAAAGATATTGTATCCTAAAAATCTCCTCTTGGCATAGGATTTTTTAAATTTAGAAAAAAAAAATCAAAGAGAACCTTGTAATGAATGTGGTATGAGAACAAATGGTATTGTAGACAAAGATAACAATAATGTGAGGGTGATTCAGTTACAAATTGTTACAATTTTTAATTAAGTCTACTTGAGTTGGTTGCAAATAATGACTAAATAAATTTCATTGCAGTCATTTGATACATTTTTTTTTCTGTATTACCAATTTAAAGAGCTTTTTTTTAAAATCTATGACCATTTCAAAACATTCTTATTTTTTCCCTATGTTATTGCTTTAAAACACTTTATTTTTTCACTGTGACTACTTCAAAATGCTAAGTTATTTTTTTATTCCCTATGCCTGCTTTAAAATGGTAAGTTATTTTTATTCTTTATTATCATTTGACAAAGCCCTTAGTTTTTTAATTTTATAATTGAAAAAAGAACCATTCAGTTTATTAGAGTATGAGGTCACTAAGAAGTTTAGTGTTTAATTTATATTTGATTTTGTTTGCTCTAGCATTATCATGCCTTCTCTTATGTTTTTATATTTTCTTTGTGTTTGTATCTTTTAATTTCAGATTCATTTTGTATATGCTCTGCCTTTGGACAATGAATTTTAAGTGGGGCATGGAGAGGTATTTAATATTTGGCTTTACCGGCATTCAGATGCTTAGGTATTCCATGCTCATTTGATTTTTTAGACCTTTAAAGATGTAAAACTCAAGCTTCTATTGTTATTAGGGCATTAAATGTTGAGTGGCATTCATAAATGCTTGTGATTGGAAGCATCAAAAATATTACTTCCATTGTAAGTTAGATTAGAAATCTCCAAAACTAAATTTTTTGAAGAAATGAAGACAAAAAATCATAGAAAAAATGAATATGATCTAAACTCATTAATGATAAATATAAAAAAGAGGATCCAGTAGAAGAGAATATTATATAAAAGCTCAACGCACCTAAATTTTGACAAATATTTCACATATTTTTTCTATTTATACAACTTTCATGTGCTTATAGTCATGCAAAATTAAAGAAATTGTAGCCTAGGATAATAACATGGCATTTTAGTGAGACACGTTTCTTCAAATCTAACAAAAATATTGTAGACATTTGGAGCCACTATCTGCATATAACTTTATTTGCAACAGTGCTCAGAACTTTTTCTCACAATGTGAAAATGGATAGAATAGCTCTAAAACATTTTTTCCCATAATTTTAGAAAGTTAAAATTAAATAAAATTATCAAACAACCAATTTTTGCTCTCTTTTTTTTCATAAAAAAAATCATTGCATATCTAGTTTTACATTCTTATTTGTATTGAATTGTGAAGTGAATTTTACTTTGATTAACAAGACTAATGGGTTATGTCATACTAATGTTTAACTTATATGTAATTTAAATCATATATGCATTTTATGATTTTGATTTGTTTTCTTATATCTATATGTCATTGAAAAACTAATATTTGTTAATATAAATATTTAAGATATACTAATTTTTAACTTATAGGTAAGTTATGCATATATGCATTTTAGGATTCTGTTTTGTTTTCTTATATCTATATTTCATTAATCAGATCTATCAAAGCCTCACTAATGAAGGTCAATTTTTAAATTTAGGATAATATGTCTAAAGGCTCATTTTTTCATATCTAGATGTATAACTATTTAAATAAAAATTTACATATTATCTTTCAATGATTCTTACTTTTGTTTCCTTACACAAGGAATGCCCAAAAAATTTCTATTTCAATGCTTCTTATTTTTTTCTTGCACATATTTTTTCCTACACTTATCCTCTTCCCTTGCACAAGGCAAGGACTCGAGCTCTGTAGAGCCCTTGTTGCTATTATAGAATGCTTTGTGCAATCGAATTTAAAAACAATAAACACAAAATTTCAAAGAACAAACAAAAATAAAATAAAATTCTTGTTGGCCATTATTAGTCATGAATAATAAATGATAAATGCTTTTATCTTTTTATTAATGTGGATGCACTTCTATTCAATTTATGTAATAATTTGATAGAACTAGTTAGATAAAATGTGACAGATTATCAAGTTTTAAGGGAAAAATAAATAGAAGATTAGGATAAGAATGGACACTTTGAGCTATCCTAATATTTTGTTGAGTCAACTTAACAAATAAATAGAAAATTATAAATTTTAATATAAATAAACTAATAGAAATTCTCAACTCAATTATTGAACAAATGAGAAATTAATAGTTTAAAAAAATATGAAATGTTTCTGAAAAAAACATAAAGCCAAGGCGACCGGAACAGCTGGGAGACTCTGATGGAGAGGAGAGTAAAAAATATTGAGAACTACAATCACAACCTGGCAAGTCAAATGATCTCCCTCCTCGCTTTGATCAACGACAACATCCTCTCTCTCTTGGAAAATCTCAAAGACAGGAACCAGATGGAGGAAGATGATAAACAGAATAGAGACAAAGATAGGCTGGATGTGGATAAAGCCAAGGACAACACTATGGAGCAGGATTTGACGAACGCCCAGGATCATAAGGCAGAAGAGCAACAAGAGTGCGTCGAAGCTGCCCAGACCATGCTCGAGATGGAGAAGTAGTCTGCTAGGTTGGGTCTCTGTCCTTTGGTTTTTGTTTCTCCTGGCTTTGGCTTTTTGTCTGGTCTCTGTTTTTCTGGTTGGTTCTCTGGCCTTTTTAGTGGGCAGTTGTTTCGGGCTGGGCCTTTGGGCTTATTTTCAGCCGTAAGGCTTATGTTTTGGCTTGGCATTTTTTCGCTTATTTTCAGCCTTTCTTGTTGTTAAACTTATGGGTTTCAGGACCCCTTAAAACCTGTTTACCTTATCAAAAACATATGAGTGAAGATGAAGTTAATTAATGAGATGGAAAAAAAGTATTTAAAAATGGATAATTAGCTCTAAATTATTTGAACACTAGTATATCATTTCATTGACTAAATGAATAGAAAAATGGATATATAATCAATAGCTCATGATGATTCCATTAATAATTCAATAAATGACATGGACAATTACAATGATAATGATAAAATAAATGAAATGGATAGTAACAATGATAAATGATTAGAAAGAAACAATTTTTTGATCACAATGGAGAGTTCTCTCACACTATTCTAAATATTGACTTATACCTAAAATAAATAAATAATAAATTCCCACTAAGATTTTTGCATGTGAAACTTACAAAATGAAACAAACTTACCAACAATGTGACTAAGTTCAAATGTTAAGGCATAAGGAACACTACCCCAAATAAATAATGCCAACATAAAAAATGTAAAGATATCAACACGTTGTAAATGTTTCTAAATATTGACTTATACCTAAAATAAATAGATAAATAATAAATTCTCTCTAAGATTTTTGCATGTGAAACTTACAAAATGAAACAAACTTACAACCAATGTGACTAAGTTCAAATGTTAAGCCATAATGAAAACTACCCCAAATAAATAATGCCAACTTAAAAAATGGAAAGATATCAACACCTTGTAAATGTTAACTTCTATACAAAATTGGGGTTAAAAAAGGAAATACCACTTATGAATCTAAAACTTGCTTTTGATTAGGGAAAAATAAGTTTTAAGGAACACTAGAATAATTTACCATCTAAATATTGTTAGATAATGCTATAGTATTACATAAGTTAAAATAAGTTACTATCCATTAAGCTACCATTCATTATAAAATATTAAGTCCTTCTTAGCTATGCAATAATCAACAATATTTCAACTTATATAAATTTGTCTTGGTCATCATTGAAAACATCAATTTAGAATTATTATTAAACTCCATTTGGTATGAGATAATGCCTGAGATTTTTGCCTATGAATGATAGTGTGACATAGATTAATCTAATTTGAGGCCATTAAAATGTGTTGAAGATGGTGTTAAGTAGTGTAGTCAAGGTGTCAAATATGTTCTATTGGATTTATCAGTGTGCATTATTATAATTTGTTGATGATGTGGAATAGATACAAGTTTTGTGTATTGATACTTTAAGGACTATAAGTTTTGTGTATTGATACTTTAAGGACTATATAATTATGTTGTATTTTGAAGTGCTCTAATCTAGTCTAATTTATTGATTTGAAGTTCATAAATATTCAACTTAAGCTTGTTCATATAAATTGCTTTGTGATAGTATGATGAAGAGATGTTTCAACAAGTGGGTATCATAGAAAGCTATTAAAAATAATAGAGTAGTAATCACCTAATAAACACAAAATCATATTTGTAAAATGAATATGGAACAATATATAAATTGACTTCAATTAAATGATTTATTATTAAAACAAAATAGGCTTTTACACCCTTTCATTTCCTATAATTTTTTTTTATAACTTACCTATGATAATACTCCTTATGTGAAAAGAATGGAAATATATCTGTAGTTGCAATATGGTGGTGCTAGAAGTATTGTGGGTCAGAGGTAATATCCAAAGATAATTTTTGGTAAATATGTGTATCATAAGAAAGAGGCATTGAATTAGTGTCATATCCTTATCTCTAGATAAATGTATGGTTTGTATGTCTATATTTTAGTGGTAGTGTTACATAGTTGCAAATAATAGTTTTGCGACTATTAAAAATAGAAGTTTTTAATTCTTTTGAAAAATGTTTCCACTCTCTAAATCAAGTTTGAAGGTTTTTTTGATGATTACAAGGATATATTTATGCCATCATCTCCGTTGCAATGTTATTTTGTAATCTAAATTTTGTATTATTAAGTGTTATAGTTATAATCAATTTTGGATTGGTCCACAAACGAGTTGTAATGGCCCGTGACATAAACTATTGGAAATATACATTGCTTATGATATGGTGTATCAATGTCACCACAATATATGGTGGTTTATGTTTATTTGGAAGGTAAAGTTGTTCTTTGGAAAGTGCGACTACATATTTTAGATGGTTTAATTTTTTTTTACAATAATTCTACATCTATCATTGGGCTATGAGTAATGTGCTCATAGTACGCCTATCTTTTTTGGAGTTAATCACACTTCTTGATTTATTTTTTGTTTATATATTTAATATTTATCTCTTAGCTACATGTGTTTGTGCTATATGTTGTACCCTCTTATCTAGTTGAGTCCATTATTTGTTTTGATATGGATACTTATAGCATGGGATCTTATATCATTTTGTTATCTGCATGTTGGCCAACATATATTCTAAAATTTAATATCCTTTTTTAATGCTTAACCATTTTTCATCTCAAAAGATTTATCTTGTATATAAGTACAATATATTCTTTGGAAATTTTTATCAAGTGAGTATATGTAATGATCACTAAGCAAGTGAATATTTACATGTAGAGTGTTTTAAGACATTAAATCAAAGAAGTAAGGGAAGACTATGATATAGAGTTACTAAAATCAACTATATTTTTGGTAGAGGTTTTTTTAATCTATTCTAGATTTTTTTTGTACCATTTATATATTTTAAGTAGATGTTTTTTTAATCTATTCTAGATATTTCTTTGTACCGTTTATATTAAGCCTTCTTGGCATTTATTACATTACTGATTATTAGTTATCATCAAGTTATCATCTAAATGCAATTTCATTACATCAGCATTATTAATAGTAATATCTACAAGGATCACATTTGATCATCCCTTAAATTATAAGACATTATAAAAAAAGATAACCTTCTAAAGGCTTCATACAAGCTTTAGAAATCTATCCCCTTTTCCATATATCTCATGTTATCCTTCCTAGCCAATTGTCATTGCTGAAAATAGAATCCCTACCCTAATTATATATAATATCGACAACCACAAGTTAGCCTATTTCATTAATAAACTTGAGGATAAAGAAAACATATTAAGAACATCTAGGTCAGGATCCAAATTATAAGAATTTCACTCATATGAATATATTATGCATTATAAACATGGAAGTCAGCTAATGAAATATGCCACAACATAGAAAAATGTGTTGTGAAGGATCAAGCATTATAAATCCCCATTCAAAACTAAATCTTGCTAATGTGACTCTTAGAATAAAAAATCCAAAAATAGGACCATACTAGTAGTACAATATCTTCATATGGAAACATAAAGGGTAAAAGCACAAACCTGTGTCACCCTTTGTAAAGAAAAAGGCTAACAAAAGTTCATCTTCAATGACATAAAATTGGTATTATTATTTTGAATTTAAAAATGAAGTAAACTAATGAAATGTGTAGAAATGGATGAATTTTATGATTATATTTTTTGAATATTATTTGCAATAAGAATTGATATATTTTCCTAATTTTTATTAATAATTTTTTTAGCTACTAAAAACACTAAAAACTAGGGGTCTAGTTCCCACAAAAAAAACTATATTGAAATAAAATTATTTCCCTTTGATCTTAGACTATGTTATAGATAACATATATAGCTATTAGGAGTTATTATAAACATAACATTAAGAGTTATTAAAAATAATCATATAAAATAGTAAGAGTTATTGAAATGCCACTTTTCTAAAATAATTTTATTTATTTAGTAATTAGATACAAACTAGTATAAAACATGCATTTAATAGACATTTCCAATTAGAAAAGTGTGAGACCATATATAACTTAGCTAGAATGAATTTATTTAGATCATATGTTTTAAAAAAAAAAAAATTTAGATAGAAATACTCAAATTCAGTCATTTTGATAAGTCAGCCTGAAAAGTGACATGACTTTGTACTTTTACCCAAAATCATGATGAAAACCTAGACATAGGAAGTCCACAACACCTAGATCACTCCATAAATATTTCATAAGAAAATGAGGGGACTCAATTAATAAAAACTAAAACAATTAGAAATTGTCCGAATAAATAGTGAAATAGATAACTAAAAATGAAATATTTCTAGGTGATGCAATATTGCCGCTCACTAAAGGATGCTCTTGCATCAAGAAATTTAAATGAAAAACCTATGACATGTGAAACTATATTTACATAACTAAAAATATAAAGCACAAATGGACTATACATATTTTAAGTAGTAGCAAAAAATGATCATAGATTATAGAATTAGTAGATATTATAGAGGTATAAGAAATGTGATGATTAAATTCTATAATAGGTTTTATTTATTTCTATTTTTTAAATTTAAATAGCTTGAATTATATATCTAGAATAAAATATAAACAACTAGAATTAGTAACCGTTCTAATGAAGTTAATGTTTGAAATGTGGATAGCCATGAGAAATAGTGGTATAAAGGTTTCAAAGGTAGGGGAAAGGAAGATGTTGATGGGAATTTATTTGTTCCATTGATATTCCTCACATATTACTTCTACTAACAAGGTTCTCTTCTTTCTAGTGCCCTCTTGGGGATGATTTATGGGGATTTGGCTATTTATTTTCTATTTTTCTCTCTTCCTCTATCTCTAGGATTTGGTGATAGGAAGCCATTGACACAAATTAAATATAGCACAAGAGCTTATTAAGTTTGTTAAATCACTATTATTATATCACGACACTCTCATGAAGAAAAAGAAAAAGTAAAATAGATTATACAATAAAATTAATTTCATAATACTCATTTATTCAATCGAATTGTACAAAAATCTAAAAAATAATTATTTTCTTTATCCCTTTTATCAAATAGTAATAGTTGATCAATGTTCTTATACTATACACCTACCTCAATCAAGTCAAAAAAATTTCTTCCAATATTGCATTTATTGAAATTGGTTAATTCAAACATATTGTTTTGTTTTGATGGCTTTATCAGGATTCAATCATGTCATTTTTTAGCAAACTCATACAGCCACAATTCATGGGGAGTGATTCACATGAATTCATCTCTTATTAGAATAAATGGAACACTTATCCCAATAATACTCCAGCTTGAGCACACTTAGTTATAGAGTTTCCTCCATGATTAAACTCACTTTGCTTGGAAGTCCATATGCAAAACCTTCACCAAGTGTTGTCTAATGAACCATTAATTAAAAAGCCCCTTATGAATTGATAAATAAGACATGTTTTCCGCAACAACAATATATTATTTCGTTTTAACTTATACAATAACTAAATTTAGTGGAACTGGTACAACGACGGATAACCAACTGCAACCAATAAATACGGTGTTAATATAACATTCATTGAAAGATTTATTTGATCTCACTAATGAGAATGGCGACTTATCCCAACTTAAGCTGTAGAGCGTGGGGTGTAATTCCCACTTTATACATAGGCACAAGACCTTAAACGTAAAACATATATTGGTTCCCGATCAAGGTGAGAAGTTGACTTGGTATACAGGACTAGAATTAGTTTCAAACAGACCGAAATGGCGTTCCTCCTCAGAACCCTGCTTTTGATTCTCATTGAAGAGCGCAAAAACATATGTCTCAATCGTCGTTCCAGGCCTTTTTGGTGTCCCAGCGGTGGACAGAGCATGCCTTATCAGATTGTTGTTGTATGTCCGCGCATTTTCCACTGTTGCCACATCACTTCCTGCAGATGGCCACCCACTTTCCGTTATCACAATTGGAATATTCGAGTATCCCATCTTTTCCATGGCAGCTATGAAAGAGTCCACCATAGCGTCGAAGAGGTTGCTATACATTCGGCCGCCGTCGTTCACGATGGGATTTATCAATCTGAACAGCGCATAGTCTAGAGGTATTGAATTTCTGTTGCCAATGTAGCTGAAGTAAGGATAAACTTGGGCCATGAAAGGGGAGCCGTTATCTGACAGAAACTTCAGTATGCCACTCATATCAGGGCGGCCAAAAGTTCCCTGAGAAGGAGGATATGAGTTTGACAGCACGGACGCCGCATGTGGTGTGGAGACCTTGATGTTTTTCTGCAGATTAGCACTACGCACTGCGTTCTGGATGTTGTTCATCGCGGGCAGGAGATACTGTACCAGGTTCGGATTTCTGTAGACCTCGTTTCCGACGGCAATGTATTTGATGTTGACGGAAGGATAAAATGGGCGAATGTTGTCGTTGATCCATCCGTTTGCTGCAGCCTGATCGCCTGCAATTTTCTTAAGCTCGTCGTTGCCAACACCCACAATCACTTCCAGTCCCGAACCTTTCAGTGCCTGCAATGCATCCCGATTCGCTTCGTATATTCTCATCTTTCCTATCTTTTTCGCCTTCACCAGATTCACCGTGTCACTTTTCGAAGGCAGACTGTTTGACCGCATTCCGTAGCACACTCCTATCTTCTCGCCATCTGCTCAGTACAAAAAAGGAAAGGATTTAGTACAAGTGGGAATATCGTTCAGTTATAGAGAAGAAATATAAGGTGAATCCAATCGTCTGCTGTACATAAAAATACTTTTGCAGGATATTATAAGATCATCTGAAAAGTAAAATGGCAATTAAAATATTCTGACCTGCGTGGGTAATGGTAAATGAAATGATAAATAGAAGAGCCAAAGCATAGCACTTGCTATTCCCTCGGAGGGATGTCATTCTTATTTGCAATACTTGCGAATTCTCCACGCTCTGTTATATGTAATGTTTATACACGACGATCTGGATTTATAGAGAGCAAAATTTAATTTCCACCCAATATGTGAAGTCAATAGCCTTCGCGGAAAGAGCAATTGATATTCCTCAGGTCTTTCAAGTCAATAGTCTTCACGGCAAGTCTTTCAAGTCATGAGTCTTCGCCGTTAGATGACCGCCAATTGTGTGAAATTATGGTAAGCATTGACTAGTCGAAAGGATTGACAAATTCTTTTATCAAATTTCAAAATGGGCAAAACTTTTCGAACGCGTGGATTCAGAATTCTACAATACGCAAACAAGGTCAGCAAAGATTGGACGACTGGGGTGCTGCTCGTAATGAAGATGACCATTTCTCGTTCCTCCTTGTCCACGTGTCAATAGTATCTCAGCTCTAGTCTTCGAAACCTGGACGACCTTATCCTTGCTTTCATGCTTATCCTCCTCGTGCTGTAGACTCCGATTTCATTTTGATTGGCCTTTCAGTTTATTTAACTTATTGAATAATCAATTCTCAAATACTGAATTCATTTCAGGTAAATTAAAACTAGCGATCGCACCTTTGGGTGGGTGCAATGGGTACGCTGAAGTGTACCAGTGTTTTACAGAGTAAAAATGGTAGTCAGTTGTAATTTTATTTGGCTGTGAAAATGTCCTTGCTGTTTTTTTAGCCGGCATCGTTGGAAACATAGATGGTAATGTACGATATATTTACAAAAGTATTGTATGTTATTTGTCTGTTTTTGGTCTAAGGGGCATTCTGCTGCAAGTGTCTTTCGTTGCAACAAAATCTGTTTATAAAAAACAAGGTGAGCAGGCTTTAGATTCCCATTATTTTCAGCTTAAGATTAAATACAATTATACATAAAATAATCAAAGAAAATTTATCAAGTCACTTTTATTGTTCCTAAAGACGCCACTCTAAGCTCTTTCTCTAACCAAGTTAAAAATACTTTAAACCTCTTCACTATACAGTGATAAATGCAGCCTTAAGTAAACAGAGGAGCAAAAGATATAATCAATGAATATAAATTATGAGTAAAATTGTATACATATTTCAGACAGCTCATTTGAAGGAAACTTGAGGGATGGTGTAAATGATCTATGCCCATTTCAGCATACATATCCATGAAAGGATTGATGATGAAAAAGAAAAACAACAGATCAATAAACTAATTAAACAAGAGAGAAAAAAATTACACCAGACTTATCCTAGTTCACTATAATTTTGGCTACGTCCAAACTGAGCAAAGTATTGTATTAATGTGTAAAATTTCAAGTTACAAATGATGTATGAGTAGCATATAAAAATACTCCAATTACATATGAAGAATCTTCAAATTGAAGTCACAATTGGAGGGAAAGACTTTATTATGTTTGTTGGCCTTGATATACTTAACAAACACACACCTGAAGGACAACCAATGCTACAACTGATCACCAATACCTTGCTTAATCGCGACTTTACCTTTTCTTCACAAGCCCAAGAGAAGTCCGTGCACATTCAAACTTCTATTTGCTGACAACCTTTGTGAATATATCTACTAGATTGATCTTAGTGTCAATCTTCACAACTTTCAGGTTGCCTTCTTCAACTGCATGACGAACAAAGAGAGCATGTGCATCAATGTGCTTTGAGCAACACTATGATGAATGATTGTGAACCATGAAGATAACAGTGTGGCTATCACAAAAAAAATTATATTTTCTTTGCTGAACTTTCAAGTCACCAGGCAATCGTTGAAGCCAAATCATTTGCCTTGCACCTTCAGAAAGATCCAAATACTCAGCCTCAATTGAAGAAAGAGTAAAGCAATGTTGCAACCTTGAAGCCCAACTAATAGCAGCTCCAACAAACAAGAAGGTATAACTAGTGGTAGACTATCGTTTATCTAAGTCTCCGGCAAAATCTAAATTACTAAAACCTTGCACCTGAACTTTATTTCCTCCAAAACATGACACATAATCTGAAATTTCCTTTAGATATCTTGAATATCCATTTGACGGCTTCCCAATTAGATTTTTCAAGATCGCTCACGAACTTGCTCACAACTCCCACTGCATGAGCAATGTCAAGGTGAGTGGCATGCATAATGCTACCAACACTAGATTTATAAGCGATTTTCTCCATTAATTCCTTTTCTTCTTCTGATTTTGGACAAAATTTAAAACTTAAATAGAAATGACCAACAAGTGGAATAGGAGTAACTTTTGCATTAGCCATGCCAAACCTCTCAACAACTTTATCAATTTTTTTTTTCTTGTGACAAAGTGATTTTCCTATTTATCCTATCCATTGTGATCATCATGCTAATAATCTTCTTGGATGCCCCTAAATCTTTCATGGCAAACTTTCTTGCCAATTTCTCTTTTAATTAATGAACTATTTTCTTACTTGTGCTGACACCTAACATGTCATCAACATAAAGAAGGAGAATGATGAACTCGTCGTTAAGAAGTTTCTTGAAGTAGACACATGGATCTGACTCACATCTTATGAACTTTTGTTTAGCCACAAAGTGATCAGATTTCAAGTACCATTGTCTTGGGGCTTGTTTGAGGCCATACAAGCTTTGATTTAATTTGCAATAAAGATTCTCTTGTCCCTTCTTGACAAATCCTTTAGGTTGCTTCATATACAATTCCACTTCTACATCACCATGTAGGAATGCAGTCTTGACATCAAGCTGCTCTAATTGAAGATCCCACATTGCTACTAATCCCAAAACTGTTCGAATGATTGTCATTTTAACAACTAGAGAGAAGATCTCATTGAAGTCTATCCTCTTTCCTTCATCAAACCCCTTAACCACTAATATGGCCTTGAAGCATTTTTTGCCTTCCTCTTCTTCTTTTAGTGCTTGAGTGCTCTTCGATTTGGTGGAAGAGTAACCAAATTCCAAGTTTGATTCTTGAGGAAAGAATCAAATTCCTCACGCATTACAGCTGGTCATTTATCTCTATTTGAATCCTTGAGAGGAGCATTAAAGTTGTTGGTTCTAAGAATTCTGAAAGTAGAATTGATGGCTTTGCCTCTTAATGAACAATAACTCATAATCAGAATATCTAGTTGGTATTTTCCTTTCTCTAGTAGATTTTCTTAATTAAGATGTTGATTTCTCATAATCATTAAAGGAATAAATTTCTTCAAATGAGGAACCAACGACTTTAGTTCTTGTATTTATCCCTTTATTATTAGTTTGAAATGACAGAGATCCATGTTTCTCTATTTCAATACACCCTTGATTTAGGAATGCTTTGCCCAAATTATTTAAGGTATCAATTGTATGTGGACATTGCTTATTATTTGACCAATTAGAGAGGTCTCTATTTGTTGTAGACCGCACATTCCCAAGATTGTTGATATTGAAGTCATGGCCAGATGTGTATTGTAATTGATCAAAGGTAAAATCTCCTATTTTCCCAATGGTGTGGCCTTGCTGTTGATCGTGATGTTGACTCTGTTGAGCATATGTGGATCGAAGATAATCTATTGAGGAAAATCTTATGTTGGCAATATCATGGGGCCAGATATATTTGTATTTGATTCCACGGGGATTAAGGGTATCTGCTAGTTCAAAGACTCATCATGTCTGAGTCCCCTTTCATCCAAGGAGTCTGTAATGTCATTGTTTAGTTCATCAATGATCCATGGCTGGAACATAGTTTCTCCAAGGTTGCAATTATGTAGTTCGATGTGGTTAAACAATAATTGTTTGTTTTCCCTGCTTGTGATGCCATGTCTTTTGCACGAGTAGTTGAAGTATTGACTCATTGCCTTATTAATTCTTCTAAGTTTGGAGCGGTGGCATATGGATTCATGTGAATAGGAGAAGTAATGTTTTGAAAACTACTATTTATGGGTGCAAACTCTATGAAATGATGATTTCCTTGCTTACCACAGTGTTGGTGTTGGCGGTATTAATTTCTACCATTAATAGCAGACAACTAGTCTGTCGACAGCCCACAACTTAGCCGTCCAACCCACCGTCTAGCCCACACTCTAGCATCGTCCATATTAAATAGGTAACATTAGCCGTCCTAGCCATTCCACCTATAGTATAGTAGCCACCCATGTTTTTAATATATGTAATATTATATTTGATATAGTGTAACATGTGTAAAATGTTTTGTGTGTAGAGAGTTCTCATATCCTCTATAAATAGAGGCCTTATGTAATGCATTTTGCAAGGCAGTAAAGGCAATAAAATTAGTTTTATTTTTGTTTATTTGTCTCTCTTTGCCTTCAAATTGGTATCAGAGCATGAAGAGTTGGGCCTAGGAATTTTTTTTTTGGTTGATATGTATAACTGCTATAGCAGTGAATGGAGCTTCTAATATTTTCTTTCTCGCAAATCATCAGCTTCTAAAGTTGGAGATTAGTGGCTACCAAGATTAAGAGAAGAAAAGATCCCTGGTTAATGTTTGAAGAAGGTATGAGCTAATGTCATGGAATGAAGTCTAATGAGTAGAAAATTGTTGAAAGGGGAAAATAATATTTTATTGTTGTTTGTTTAAGCTATATGACATTGACTTAGACTTGTTTAGTGGATTTTCTTTGTAAAGAAAAGTTTAAAATTGTAAGGTGTAGTTGTAACTATAAGTATTAATATGGCTTTAGGAAGTAGTATAACTCAACCACAAATTTCAATATTTTCTAGTAAAAATTATGAATTTTGGGCTATAAAAATGGAAACATTATTTTGTTCTCAAGGCATATGGGATCTTATTGAAAAGGGTTTTAATGAACCACAAGATGAGTCTGCAGTAACACAAGATGAAAAGGATAAATTACAAGATAACAGGAAAAAGGATGCTAAAGCATTGTTTCTAATTCAAAAATCTTTAGATGAATCAATTTTCCCTAAGGTATGTGCAACTAAAAAGTCTAAAATTTCATGGGATATTTTAGAAACAACATATCAAGGCACATCAAAAGTTAAGATTGCTAAATTGCAAACTTTAAGGCGTGATTTTGAAAATTTCTGTATGAAGGATTCAGATTCAGTTGATCAATTTCTAAATCAAGTAATGAATGTGGTTAATCAAATTAAATCATATGGTGATGATTTGATAGATCAAAAAATTGTTAAAAGATACTTTGTACTTTGCCTAGAAAATTTGATGCCATTGAAGAATCTAAGGATTTGGCAATACTATCTATTAATGAGTTAATGGGTTCGCTTTTATCTCATGAATCAAGAATGAATAGAAATAACAATTCTTCTTTGGAGAATGCTTTTAGATCACAGGTATCTCTTGGCAGAGGAAGAGGAAGATCAAACTACAGAGGAAGAGGAAGAGGTAGAAGCATAGATGGACGTGGAAGTCCAAATCAAGAAGAAAGATCAAATCAATCCATTCAGAGTTTGAATAGAGGACATGGAAAAAGTTCATTCCAACACCCATCATCAAGGTTTGATAAATCTCGAATTCAGTGTCATTATTGTAAGAGATTTGGTCATATTGCAAGTGAATTTAGAAAGAAACAAGAGGAGATTGAAAATAATGGTACTAATTACTCAGGTGTATCTAATAGCAATTTAGAAAGTTTATTTATAACTTGTAATGTTTCTCAAGAAAGTTCTAGTGATATATGGTATCTAGATAGTGGATGTAGTAAACATATGACTGGAAATAAAGATTTGTTTGCTAGCTTGTATGATTCTATAAAATCTGAAGTAAAGCTAGGAAATGATAGTAAAGTCTCTATAATGGGAAAAGGTGTTGTAAACATCTTGACAAAAAATGGAGGAAAAAGATATATTCCTGATGTGTATTTTGTGCTTGGATTAAAACACAATCTCATGAATGTTGGTCAACTAGTACAAAAGGGTTACAAAGTTTCTTTTGATAATGATGTTTGCACAATCTTGGATAGAAATCCTAGTGGCAGGTTAATTGCAAGGGTCAACATGACACAAAATCAAATGTTCCCCTTCCAGATTCATTGCATTCAAGGAGGAAAAGAAGTAAGTTTCAAGACAGTATACTTAGATCAGTCATGGCTATGGCATTTGAGGTATGGTCATCTTCATTTTGATGCTTTAAGCTTGTTACAAAAGAAGAATATGGTGAAAGGATTGCCTCAAATATTGAAACCACCAAGTTCATGTGAAAGTTGTATATTGGAAAAACAACATAGAGAAAGCTTCCCAATAGGAGGTTCGTATAGAGCAAGAGCACCATTGGAATTAGTTCACACTGATATATGTGGACCTATGTAAACTCCATCTTTAGGACGTATATATTTCCTAACATTTATTGATGATTTTAATAGGAAGATTTGGATATACTTTCTCAAACAAAAGAGTGAAGCTTTTGAAAAGTTCAAGGAGTTTAAAACTTTGGTTGAAAAATAAAGTTGTCTCTACATCAAGGTATTGCAATCTGATAGAGGTGGTGAATTTAGTTCTAATGAGTTTCTAGAATTTTGCAGATTTTATGGAATTAAGAAGTAGTTTACCGCAAGGTACACACCACAAAAAAATGGTGTAGCAGAGAGGAAGAATAGAACCATAATGGAAATGGCAAGGAGTATGTTGAAGGCCAAAAATTTATCTAATGAGTTTTGGGCATAAGTAGTAGCATGTGTTGTATGCATCTTGAACAGGAGTCCTACAAAGAGTGTTAAGAACACTATTCCACAAGAAGCATGGAATGGTAAGAAACATAATGTATCTCATTTTAGAGTTTTTGGATGTGTTTCTTATTCATTAGTGCCATGTGAATTAAGAAAGAAATTGGATGATAAAAGTGAAAAATGCATCTTTATTGGTTATAGTGAAGAATCAAAGGCTTATAGATTGTATAATCCCACTTCAAAGAAATTGATCATTAGTAGGGATGTTACATTTGAAGAAGAAGATTCATGGCATGAAAATGATAACAAACAACTCACAAGAGGAGCACCAATATTACAAGGTGATGATGACTTAAAGGAACAAGGGACTCAATCAACACCCAATGCTCCACCAAGGAACTTTGTGCAAGGAGCTTCACCTCCAAGTTCAAATGTAAGTGATAAATTTGATTCAACACCAAGTTACAAAGGTAAGAAGACAAGAAGCTTAAAAGAAATATATGATCAAGAAGAAGAGAATGTAGATATTTACTCAAATTTTGCCTTATTTTTTTGTGATCCATTGTATTTTGATGAAGCAATTAAAGAAGATAAATGGGTCAAGGCAATGGATGAAGAAATTGACTCTATTGAAAGAAATAACACATGGGAATTAATAGATTTACCTAAAGGAAAAGAATGTATAGGAGTCAAGTGGGTTTACAAAACTAAATTTGATGAAAAAGGTGAAATTATTAAGCATAAGGAAAGACTAGTTGCTAAAGGTTTTTCACAACAATATGGAGTTGATTATAATGAAGCATTTGCTCCAATTGCTAGACTTGACACAGTTCGAACTATTTTAGCAATAGCTGCACAAAATGATTGGAAAGTATATCAAATGGATGTAAAATCAGATTTTTTGAGTGGTTTTCTTGATGAAGAGGTATATGTTAAACAACCACCTAGTTATGAGGTTTGTGGGCATGAAAATAAGGTATATAAAACCGCACTTTATGGTTTGAAACAAGCTCCTAGGGCTTGGTATAAGAGGATTGATTCATACATGATAAGTAATCAATTCAATAAAAGTAAGAGTAAGCCCACATTGTATGTTAAGACTAATAAGGAAGGTCAGATTTTGATTGTATATTTGTATGTTGATGACTTGATATTCACTGAAAATCTATCAATAGACAAGTTCAAGTCAGAAATGATGAAAGAATTTGAGATGACAGATTTGGGATTGATGAGATATTTCTTAGGTATTGAAGTTACTCAATGTGAGAAAGGAATCTTCATTTGTCAATCTAAGTATATAAAGGATGTTTTGAAAAGATTTAAAATGATGATTTGCAATCCAATGTCAACTCCAATTGCAATAGGAACAAAACTTAGTAAGGAAGAGAAGGGCTCAAATGTTGATCCAACTATGTTTAAAAGACTTGTTAAAATTTTAATATATATGACAGCTACAAGGCCAGATATCATGTATAGTGTTAGTTTGATCTCAAGGTTCATGGAGTCACCACAAAATTCTCACTGGCAAGTTGGAAAAAGGATATTGAGATATATTGCAGGAACAAAAGGATATGGAATCCTATATTCCAAAGCTAACAATTTTGGTTTGATTGGTTATACTGACAGTGATTTCGCAAGTAGCATTGATGACAGAAAAAGTACTTCCAGATATATCTTTCACCTTGGATCAGGGGCCATGTCATGGACATCAAAGAAGTAGCCTATAGTGACTATTTCATTAGCTGAAGTAGAATATGTAGCTGCCACTTCCATAGCATGTCAAGCAGTATGGATGTGTCAAATTTTATTTGATCTTCACCATCATCAGGAGGAACCAGCACCAATTCTCTATGATAACAAATCAGCAATAGCATTATCTAAAAATCATGTATTTCATAAAAGGAGAAAGCATATTGATACAAGGGACCACTTCATTAGAGAATTGGTAAACAATGGAGAAATCTATCTTGACTTCTGCAAATATGAAGATCAATTGGTAGATATTTACACTAAGGCATTGTCAAAGAATAACTTTGAATATCTGCGGGAGAAATTGGGTATTACTGATGCAAAATTTGTTAATGAAAAAAATTAAGGAGTGTTGGTGGTATTAATTTTTGCCATTGATAGCAGACAACCAGTCTGTCGGCAGTCCACAACTTAGCTGCCCAGCCCACCGTCCAGCTCACACTCTAGCTCCATCCATATTAAATAGGTGACATTAGCCATCCCAGCCATTCCAGCTGGAATATAGCAGCTGCCCATGTTTTTAATATATGTAATATTATATTTAATATAGTGTAACATGTGTAAAATGTTTTGTGTGTAGAGAGTTCTCATATCTTCTATAAATAGAGGCCTTATGGAATGCATTTTGTAAGGCAGTAAAGGCAATAAAATCAGTTTTATTTTTATGTATTTGTCTCTCTTTGCCTTCAATTGGCACTTATTTTCCATTTCATGATGGAGGCTTTGACTGCTTGGAGAGAAGGTGTTGTTTGGAGGCCCACATATTTCTTTAGACTTGCGTGGAAATGGGATATCATAGTCATCCAAGTGATGACAACCTTGTATTGAAACATCATAGCCCGTAGATGTGGGATGTATATACCCTGTCACCAGTGTATTGTGACTATCATATGAATCTCACCTTTCCAATGTTGTTCGACTTCACCAGATTCACCACATCACTTTTCGAAGGCATGCTGTCCGAAAGCATTCCGCAGCATATGCCTATCTTCTCACCATCTGGTTAAAATTACAAAGGAAATGATTTGATCAAAGTGTTAATGTAATTCAGTTATTTTTATTAATGTGGGTTCAAAAACTCACGAAACATTTAATTCATATTCAATATGACCATCGTTTAAATACAAGAATCTGCTTTTCTACCGTGTTGCTAATGATTTCGTAACATTTCTGTAAGAAAAATGGTTTTTAATACACACTCATGATAATCTCATTGCAACCATAAGAAATGGATATATCAATTCTAATTTAATTCTCTAATAAGAGTTAATCTCACCTGCATGGTTTATGCAGAATGAAAGAGCAATAAAAAGAGCCAAAGTTTAGCATTTCCTAATCTGGTTTTCTTGTTGGAATGCCATGCTGATTTGCAACACTAGGCAAATTTTTAACACCAGAGATATGAATCTGTATTAAGTAAGATCCCTATTTATCGATTGCAAATGTAGGCGGTATTCATGAAGTCTTTCGAGTCAGTCTTGGACATTCGATGAAGGTGAAGTGCGTGAATGAAGGGGTTTGAGAGACGTTCCACGAAGATCATTGCGGAGACTTTCCAATTTATGACTTGAGTATAGCTTCCAATGAAGACTCGGTATTGGTATTGGTAAAGAAGCTTTCTACAGTGGCAGAAATCTTCAATGTAAACAATCTCTATTTTGAAAAAAAATTGACGTTCACTTACATCTCAGAAAAAAAAAAAAAAAAAAAAACTGAATATAATTATAATTAAAATTCTGAAAATTACAGAGAGGAAATGGACGTAAAAGTGAGGTAGATCAAGAGTTTCGAATCATTTCATCATGCCTCTTAGACTCACATAGATATGTGATGATGAAAATTATGAGATTATGAAAATAGGCACTTTGAGGAGGATATCTCTCAGCTTATTTTATATATATATATATATATATAGATTATGCTTGAATCTTGGTTTTTTTTTTACGAAAACCGATTGGTAATATGAGCATGGCAGTGATTTTCTAGGTTTATTTAATTACTATTCTAAATTATATTTAATGTCATTTTCCTATTTTTTTAATGATAAATCATTGTTATTTGTAATGTCACATAAATAAGATGATATGATATTATCCTTTTATTCAGAAGATTGTTTTGTGAGTCAATAGACTATGAAAAGTCAATTCTATTTAAATGAATTTGACAAATATTTTGTATTATATGAAATATAGAGAAATTTATTTATTTAATATTAATTGTTCTCATTACTTTTAGAAAGAGATTAATCAATCATTGAAGATTATAATGAACATAATAAATATAGATAATTACTAACACCTACAATATTAAATCACATAATTAGTAACATGTATAATATTAAATCACATAAGTAAATGTTTAATTAAATAGATTATTATCTTTGATTTATGATAATATATAATGATCTTATGCCTTTGAGAAAGTCCTTGCCACTACTAACATGTCTTTGAGAATATAAGTGGTAGATTATGAAAAGTAAGTAAATGAATATAAACATGTGCATGGTTCTAAAGTAGTAAGTGCTCTGAAAGTTGGTAGACTAAGAGTCTTTAACATTTGAAGAACAAGAACTGCATGAATGAATAGATTTAAGAGACATTCCATGAAGATCATGCAAATACTTTTCTTATTCTAGCCACACCAAACACGACCTAAGAGTTACTTGCAATGATACCTTAGTACCTGCATTGGTATCTTTGGCCATGCCTAATTGTACTCATCTTATATAGTTCTTTTCCTCTTTTGTTGAGAGTAAATGTCAAAGTTAATCAAATGTATCAGTAAATATCTAAATAAATATATACAAGTAAAAGCACAAAGTTGTGTCACCTTTTCAATATCCGATAGGGTTACGATAGAAAGGGTTATGACCAAAAGTCTTATGGGTGAGATGATTATGGTCGAACCCTCATCGTGCTAAGTGGTGTTCACGTGGCGTGAAGGTGGTAGAGAAGTTTTGGCTAAAACTATTTTAGCCAAAATAGTTCATACCAAAATAGTTTTGACCTAAATCAAGAATACTATACATATGTTGTAGTTTGGGTAAAGATATATGCAAAGAGTAAATAATTATAGCCTAGAAGATGAGCTTCCACCCATAGGGAAGGCCTCCTTGAAACTCCTATATATGGATAATAGAGTAATTTCTATATGAATTTAATCCAAAATCATGTATGATCTTTATATCACATGTATTTAAATATGCTATATCATTATAACTATAATTTTAAGATAATATTTAACTTAATTTTAATTATCAAATAAAATAATTTTATTATTAAATCTATAATATTATAATTTACAATTTTTATTAGTATACCACAAACTAGAAACTGAACTTTGATGTGCAATGGGCAAGCTAAATAGGTATTAAGGGTCAATCAAGAATGTTTTAGTCTATTTGTATATACCTTTGTGTAGTAAATATTTTTTTAATTCCAAATTTAATTTTTTTATAATTAAATAATATTTGCATAAATTTGGACTTACATTACCCTTAACATTATATAGATTATGAAGTGAAATATTAACCAAATATAGAGATTGACATATAAATATGAGGTTGCGAACATGATCTGCTAGGGTTTTCCATATTTTACGACCCTCATTCCAAGTCATCTCTATGTTTTGCTCCTATCACACTATTTTTATTGTGGGATTTTAAGGGGTTTTACTATGGCTCCAACCAACTTTGGCACAATAGTTGATGCTAGTACTAGAGTTGCTTTGACATATGCTCATGAAACCTCCTCTAAAAAAATGCCCTAACAAGTTTCTTCTGAAAGTGTTTCACGAAGTAAGACCCCCCAATGTTGTTGTTAATATTCAAGATTTTGATAGTGCTAGTGAATGCTCTGAGAAACATAATTTGATAGGTTATTTTGTGGCTATAATTCCACCTAGATGCATGCTAAAAGAATAGGTTTCCAAAGCCTAGATTCCTCATGAAGTTTAGCTTGATGGCATTCAAAGCCTCTCCAAGGGATTTTTTAATTTCATTTTGGAAACTCTTCTGATGATAAAATAGTTTTCACTCCTAGACACTTGAGAGTTATTTCTTTGTTTCTTAGTTTTCAAAGTTAGTCTTGAGACTTTATACTTGTAGATGACAAAAAGCTAAGAGTTACTATCTAGGTTGAGCTTTTGTATCTTCCCTTTCCTTACTAGTCATTTATTTAAGCCATTGCACAAACCCTAGGTAAGGTGGTGTGCATGGAACATAATAATTTTTCAATGCATGTACCCATACAAGGGTTTGTGTCAAGATTGACCTTTCATGTGACCTTGAAGAAACAATTTTTATTTAGGTTGGAGCCCACACCTTCACCTAGAAGGTTCTTTCTTTGAATTTTCCCAAAAACAATTATAGGTATCAATCAATTGAGAACACTATTAAGGATTGCCCACTGGTTGTGGCTTGCAACAAGTCTCCTTAGGCACATATTTCAAATCCCATTGTATAGGGGGAAAAGGCATCTATGAGTGGTTCTCATTCAAATAGGGTCTCTACTTTCTAGGGGTCTTCCATGATTGTTTCTCATTCCTTGGTATAGTCCTATAGCTCAAATGGTAGTTTTGAGAAGTAGAGAATAATGTCTTGCAGAGATTAGTTTCCTAGCTTTAGATCTAATTCATCTTTCTTTTGTACTATCTTAAATTGGATACACTCTAATTTAATGAAGGTCTAGCACCTATTTAATACAAAATCATCAATCTCTTTGCACCTTTCATTCCTTCTTCCACTTTTTGTCCCTCCTCCTAGGTGGAATTAGGGTAAAACATGATAGTGTATGTGTCAAAAGTGGTACTACATAGACTTCAACATAGTCATTACATGTCAAATTCATCCAAGAATGAACATGATATTGTTAAAGTTGAAGGTCTAAAAAATATGAACTATTGCCTTGTATTGAGTCGTGGTTTGAATTCTTTCTCTTAGATTCAAGAGCTCAATGACCATAGATCTATTCTAGATTGAAGGAATTTAACTAAAATGGATGCAAGACTAATCTATTTTTTTTGTATTTTAATATGCAAATACATGAGATTAAGCTATATTAATATGAAAATCTAGTCTAAGAAAGTAAAGAATGATTAATCTAACATGAATTCCTTATTAATCTAAAATGAAACTAAATATCTAGAATGGAACAAAGCTCAAGTTTAATGTAAGAATATTGAATAATAAAATTGATAGAGTTTCGTTAGTCACAAATTGCATCCTAGAAATGAGAGACAAAATTTCCCAATTTATAGAGAAATTCAAAATGAACTGAGAGTGTAGATCTCATTATGAAAATGGTGGAGATTGACTTGGAGTTCAATTTGAAATGAAAGTTTCCTTTTGAGAGGGAGGCAACTGATTTGTTTCCTTCTTCTTTTAAGTTAACCCAAGTTTCCATTTTTTGAACTAAAGAGAAGATTTTAGGAATATTTGAGATTTTAATTAAATATTACCTCATGTATTATGATTTTCTCAATTAATGAATAATTAAATCAAATACTTGAAATGAGGAGATAGTATTTAATTAAATGTAATAAATTCCTTTTCCATGTGTCATTTCAGTTAAAGGATGATTTAAAATAATTAAATGCACTAGGAGTCTTAATTAAATTAATTCAATTGGGATGGTTTATAAGCTAAATTAAGTCAATATTTAGGAATTATGTAAGAGGTTATGATTATTGTAGATTTAATTTTTTCTATAATTAATACCAAGATCAAGTAACAAAATAGAACTAGAAATACTAATAAATTAGGACTTTGTTGATCGATTGGAGATTAGGAGAAAAAATTTTTACTAGACCAATTTTGGGGTATTACATTTGGCCCTCTTTGAATTGATGTGCAAGAAACACATTAATTCAAAAAATAATTTGAATTTGAAGAAAAATATGAGAACTAAGGTTGTTTCCAATTTTTTAATAAGATTGAATTGATAAGATAGAATTGATTAGGAACTTGGTTGGACAAAAGTCAATCATCAAGAGTTTAGCTAATATAATTTATAAGGAACTAAATACTTGTGCTTCAAAAAAAGCTAGGATTATCTCAAAAATAGAGCTTAATCCTCAGGAGTCTAGATAGAACACCTAGATACTTGTCCATTAAGAGATTAGGATCATCTACAAAATGAAGCTTAATCCTTGGGAGCCTAGATAGCACACCTAGATACCTATTGTAATTATCCACTCAAAGATCCTTAGAACAAAGATTATAAAATCCAAGATATGTTTTTTTCTAAACAAGTATGGATGCACACGTCAATTAACGTACATGGATCACAAAGATCACAAAAAAAGACTTAAACCAACAATTCTATCAACCAACAAATCTCCAAATGCCACTACCAACTGACACACTCAAACTAAAGACGAAAGCCAAAGATGACAACCAAATGAATAATCTTTTATGTTTTGGAGCATGGAAAATTAAACAATCCTAAAGGCTACTCAAAACACTAAAATGCATTTTGCAAAAAAAATAGAGATACCCCCTATTTTTCACATGAGAAAACACAATAGATAGTCTCGCATGAGGAAGCACTCCAAGCCATTTGAGAAAGTGCACCATGCCACACAAGGATCTCTATCTCATGTGAGGGAATGATTTTCTCAACAAAAAACTTCCCTCTACACTAATGCCTAGGTTTGTGTGAGGAAGTATGATAAGTCTCACGAAGAACTACAAGGCCCTATGCAAAACTTCAATCTCTCACACGAGAGAGAACAATCATGTGCGAGGGTTCACTATAGCAAGCAAGAATAAAAAAGTTTAAAAAATTAAGAAAGATAATTTCTTTCGCATTGGGGAGTACTAGATCTATAATCAAGGCTCAGACACTTGAACACAATAGTTGTAAGATAGAAACTCCATCTAACCATCTAAAACATAGTAGTAAAGGAACGTACTAAAAGAAACATCCCAATGAATGAACATAACAAAACTCATGCATGGTTCCTCCCAACCATACTAGCATAATGACACCATGAAGGCCCTAGCCATCCCTCGCACATAACATCCAAAACTACCAACTAGATAGTCGAAGCTATCTTATGAGGATGTCACTAGTAAAACATAATAACATCATAAGAGCAGGAAATCTAACATGCTAAACCAATAAGCAATAGATACTCTAGCTAAGTAAAAAAATCATATAAGCATACACTAATCATCATAATATAGGAATGCATCAAATAAACTAACATCTTCTAAACATGATATTCAACCATTCCAATGAAAGCATAAATCACAAGGAAGCATACTCTGAAATCCTAAATATACAAAGTGAACATCAAGCACCGGTCGCACTAGAATAATGGATCATCTCTATACACTAGTCCCCAGTAGTGGTATAGGTAACTACGTCTCCCAACCACATGTAACCCATAGGTCCACTCCCACTGTGCTAATGGAGATAATGATCAAACCAAAAAAAAAAAAGTAAACCTACATGGCTAACATTCATGCCAGACAGTAAGATGATTGCAACCACGGTCATGAGACAATGCAAGTGTAATAGGTCCTCTCAGAAACTCAATGGGTTACTATGTAGGGACTCACCTGGAGTGGAAATGACTTGGCATTAGATAGCCCAAGCTAGCATGGTACTGAATCAACTTCCCAATGGAAGGATCACACACTATGTCCTCAAACATAATTGGGTTCTCACACATTTTATTATCTTAAGTTTATTATCCAATAATTTCAGCTATCACTTGTTAACCCTTCTTCCCCTCAATCTAGAAAAAGTCACCAAGGTTTTAGTAGAAGCCCCTCCATAAAGCTACCCTACCCTAGGCTAAAAGCACAAACTTGTGTCACCCTTTGTGATATCTTTCACTGTTTCGACCGAAAGCCTTTCGGCCGTAACGGTTTCGACCGAACATTGGTATGCATATTCCCAACCCAACCCGAAAAGACATAACTCAATTGAATTACCTCTACTAGTCTAGGCCTCACAAGTCACCTAATAAACACACGTACACATGCTTGTGTGTGGGCACATCACCATCATGAAAGTCAAAACACAAGGGTTGGATGAGAACACAAGCAAAACAAACTCAACCGAATACAAGCTCAAGAGTATTGATGAAGCACACATCCCAATGCAATAATAAAAGTGCAACAATGATTGGATTGACATCCTATAGATGGTCTAGGTCCACATGCAACATCATGAAGATAAAACCTAAAAGAATAGGGTGGCACACAAATTGAGGTAAGACCCTCAAAACTCTAAAGCTTCAAAAAGAAATCCATTTGGTTTTTGGGCACAAAAGCCATGAAAATATAATAAAATTTAAGTTTGGATACCATGTGCAAAAATGACCAGCATAACGGTGTGAAACCCCAAACCCTCATCCAAAAAAAAAGAGAAAACATTCATACTTGTTCAACCAAACAGAACTAGCAATAAAAATTAGAGGGGAACAATAGTTCTTAGCCTCCTAACATACAATTACTAGAAACAAAAGTAGAAATGGAGCTGAAATAAAAAAATAGAAGACCACTACCTGACAGCCAAAAGGGCTAAAATGGGAATCAGCCAGATAAAATGAATATCATGTGAAAGCTATCGAAAGTCATGACAAACTAAGGTCTCCCTAAGCTGGATCAATGAGACTAACCTCACAAAGATCCCATGCCCATAGCTCTCATAAAGGATAGAAACACAATCCTCCAGAAGAGGATTTTTGAAAAAGCTCTCAAATTTGTAATTTCCAAAACTGAGAAGTGAGGAATTGATTTCCTCTTTGGATATTTATTCACTTTTTGAGTGAATAATTGATTAGGGTAAATAACTAGGTAACCTAGTTAAACTTTGAATGAACCCAAATGAAAATAGGCTATTCCAAGTATTTGGAATTCATCTATGGAAAAGCTACTAGAAATTAAAATCAATTAAAATTAAAGCCCAAAAACCCAAAATCAAAGAAATTTTCTTAAAACTTTCACAATAATGAGAACCTCTAAATGTATAGACACATTCACATGTGTAATCACATAATGAAAATGAGTCTGGATTTATCAAATTACTAGAAGATTTAAATAAAACACTTAAATAAGATATGCTAACCATACATTGACGACATTGGTTAAATATGAATAGATGAGTCACTAACTCCATGTGTCACTACTAGTGATACAAATCCTACACACTAAAAGACATGATCAAGTGTGATTGCATATAATAACATAGCCAAAGAAATAAATGCTTTAAGTACCTAATTTAATCATTTATTAAAATATACTGAAACAATCCATTTACATCACTCATGTTCACATAAATGATAACAAAGAAAGAATGAAGTAAATCACCATAATAATAAATCCACATCTAACATAATCAAAGATATGTCCAAATATCGGATAACTAAATATCAGCATAAAACATATTGTCATCTAATAATGGCATCATCATGCAAATCTGATCAACTGAATAGCATAGTAGTCTAACATCTATGATACTGAAATCAAAGTATAACATTTGACCCTCAAGTCATCTCAAATGTAAAAATAGCATGAGTACAAGTATCTCTCGGATCAAAATATAACAAGGTACAGAATGCAAACATGAGATACACTACACCTATCCATAAAAGTAGAACCATCTCTAGAACAAGGCTTGATTCTCATAGATCTAAATAGAATACACCTAGATAACTTCCCATAAAAGAAGAACCATCCACAAAACACGGATTGAATATCATAAATCCAAATGGAATACCTAGATAACTTTCCATAAAAGATGACAAGAAGTGTCATGAGAACACCAAGATAACTGACGGTAGAGTCAATCACTTGATTGATAGATAGATAACACAATAGTGTATTTGATATGAGATTTAAGGAATTGAAATGTTCCTAGAAATGAGGACTTTGAGATATTGATTACATTAATGAAGAAAGATTTGATTGATTTAAGAAATGCATCCATTCTAACCCCTTAGGAGAGAAATAAAAAGAAGTCATGTTAGAATGGTTACATAGAGCAATAGATGTAATTGGAAGATGCAAGTGAGGATTTAAAATAACGTAGAATAGAAGTGAATAGATTAAAAGCCATGTGCAAAAGATTCAAAGTCCATTTGGTGATATTTTAGGTCCCATTTGACCAAGTTTTACCTTGGTGGACAAGAGTTGACTTTTGTTGAAAAAAATCAAAATTTCAAGAAAATGTTGATATGATGAGATTGTGGGATGAATATTATGTCACAAAGATAATCTGCACATGTGTTTGATTGCATTGGCCCCAAAAGAAATTAAATCACTTTTTTCGAGCTATATAGGAGTGTTTGAATCAGATTTCAATCCCAAAAATAGATCCAATATTGACAAATTAGGTAGGAGATGGTTTTGAGGCCAATCAAAGAACTTTTAAAAAATAGGTCAAAACTAACAAAGGGTCCCAAAAGGTATTTTTCAAATCATTTGGTATTCTCTTTTTTTAGAAGAGCTCTGAAACCATGGAAATGATTCCTGTAAAGACCATCAATTCTAGATCCAAAGGTGGCATTATAGGTCAATAGAATACCCACTACTAGTAAGTCAATAATTACCCTCATTGTGATTCAAGTTTTGTTATGTTTTTTTTGTTTTTTGTTTTTTCATGTGTTCTAGTTTTCTTAGCTTGTTTACTGACATATAGCTTTAAACAGGCTTGTACAAGCATTGACATTAGTACATTTTTTCTCTTCTTTACTCATATGCCACAGTGCCAATCCTCATGTGAGAAGATCCCACCAATCATATGAGTGGACCCTAGTCTTGTCTTCCCTTGTATGGGACTATAGGAATCCTTGTATGAGAATAAAGTCTCATGTAGCACTCAATTCCAATTTGTACAAGCCTATATGAAAATTTTGGATCTGCCTATTTCCTCGTAGAAAAATAGAGAGCACTTTTTGCACTTCTAGCTTAAAATTCTATCGTTCTAATTGCTCCAATGGATTTTTTCTTGTTATTTAGCACCTATTTATATCTTTACTTTGCATGCTTTTGATATGTTTGTGTGTTGTTCTTCTTTGTGTAGGTTGACTTGCCAATTGTGGAGTTATGGTCCACCTATTTGGCCATGAAGGGGCTAATTAGACATTTATCATAGATAAAGGTATGTTAGGAATAAGGTCTCTCAACCTTTTATAATTCTTATTCTTATTATTTTTTTTGTAAAATGTATTTCTTGCAAATACTGTTGATGTGTTGACATCTTGAATTGTGTGTAAGGAGATCATGACTAAAACGGTTATGACAGATTCCTATGACACGTAAGAGCTATGTTAGGAAGATTCAATGACAGGTGAAGACATGTGGAAACTAAGATATTTGAGTTCCTATTTTCTTGGAGAATGGTAAAACCCTAATACGGTTTACCTTTGGGAGTAGCCCTAAAGTGAAGCGCATGTTATAAGCATTTTTAGGGTTGTGAAGAGATGTGATGCAAAAAGGGTGTATTGTTGGTACTCTGAGTAGCTACTGGAGTCTTTTGTTGTTGATGTTGAACTTGCATTGCAAGTTTATTGTAAACTTGTGTTGAAGATAATACATTGTGCAAGTTCTGAAGGGGTGGGGTTGTTTTACCGAAAGGTTTTTCCCCACCGGCAAATCCTTGTGTTATGTGTTCCTTTCTCTGTCTATTTTTGTATGCATGGTTGGCTGCAATATTATTGTTTAGATAATATTGAATCTGTAAGTGTAGAAGATTTTAATAGGATCTGCATCATACTTTCCTTATGAGATTAGTGTAGGAAGTTGTTTCCGCACCTGAGTTTCCTTACAAGGTATTAGAGTGAGGTTGTTGTTGCACCAAAAGACTAATCTATCAATGCCCAATATAACCACTTAACTTATAGTACATAGGAGGTAGTTAAGCCCTTGTCACAAATCCTGAGTGGAGCACTAAATAAATTTCCAACAACCTTCCCCTCAATGTCACCCAAGGGTTTGAGCATTTGAATCTATGATCAAGCTTTGATACCACTTATTAGAGTGGGGTTGTTGTTGTGCCAAAGACCGATCTAGCAATGCCTAATACAACCACTCATTATATAGTACTTAGGAGGTGGTTAAGACCTTATCAAGAATCCTGAGGGGAGTGCTAAATAAATTTCCAACAAAACGTGACCCATATTGATATATTAGGCCTTGGTCATCTCTATGAGTTCCCTTACATCCAGGTGTACAAAAAATTATTAATAATGTTTGCAGAGCACTTCCACAACAAAAAAACTACATTTCACTTGCCTAGTAGAGAGATGGTTGTGACCTCTAAGGACATATACAAGATTCTAAGGATACCAATGCATGGTGCATAGATTGAGTGTTATTCATATGAACAACAAGGAGTTGAGGCTAAGGCTATGCACCAAGTATTCGTAGATATAGATATCTTGCATAGAGACATCCATTGGGATAAGCTAGTTTAGAGATATGGTGCTACTCACCATCTAGCATGCATGCTAATAGGATTCATTAGTTTCTTTTTGATGCTTGAAAGAGGTTAGCAGGGTTTCTTGTGTGGTTGGGGCCATCAGTTGGAGGAGATTCTACATAGGCTTGCTACTTTTGGGTGGGGTCACTATATGTTAGCCCACATTTATCGTGAGATAAATGAGGTGGTCTATAATGGGATGAAGACTATACTGCAAGGTTTATTTCCTTACAAATCTAGGCTTGGGAGCTTCTCCCTATAACATGACCAGTATTTGAGGAACAAAGGGAGGAGGTATTGGACCAATTGCCAATGTTCTCCTTTAGGATTCATGAGATGTATTAACCTTCTCTTGTGTTCTATAAGTCTAGTCATTGTATCAAGCATTGACAGGTTGATCTTTTGGTGCAATGAAAATCCTAGCTTATAACAAGTGGTATCAGAGCTTTGTCACAGGTTTGAATCTCTTGGGATAATAGTGAGGGGGGATTATTGGACTGACTGCCAATGTTCCTCTTTAGGATTCATGACATGGATTAATTATCTCATGTGTTCTATAAGTCTAGTAGTTGTATCAGGCATTGCAGGTGATCTTTTGGTGCAATGATAATCCTAGCTTGTAACAGGGGGGACATGCCTATATTATGAGATAGTAGAGATCTCCTAGCCTTGCTTTGGTAATTTGGGTCACTCAGGACATGCTTTGGATGATATTGCATCAGTGATATGGAGACCCTTGAGGAAGATATAGATATGGGGAGAGGGAGGTATGTCATGGGTTAGATAATGTTGATGCGAGTTTTGTGTCACTACATAACATATTAGTAATTGGATGCTTGATACAAAATATCAAATACACAATTCCTCTCTTCAAAAGTTATCTCTCATGGGACATGAGTATAACTCCAATGTTCCTTACACCGTTGGATACTCGCTCAATTTTATCAATGTGATTTGCTGGTAATCACGTAGGCGGCCTTACGTTTTCTTGTTTGAGAAAAATTTGGATCTTGGTGAGAAAATGGAGATGGTGGTTCAGTGTGAATGCTAGATGATGTTGATGGCACGATGATGGCAATGTAGGGTGAATGGCGATGGAAGGTGAGAATGCCGATGTTTTGGTTTACTTCTCTAACTAACCTCTTCTAAGCATGAAATTTCGCTGCTCAACTACTCCTACTCCTAAGAATGGAAGGTTAGCAGATGGACAGGGATCGAATCTAATGAAGGCTAACCAGCGGCCCTACCTCCATAGATGCAACGCTTCAAAGGAAAGTAAACTAGATCACCACACAAAGCCTCCCAACCAGCCGCTAGGATGCTAGTGGCCTAGTGTTGACCCCTATCAAACATCTACCAAAGCTACCATGCAACTATCCATTTTATTTTACTCTTACTCTAACAACTTGAAATGAAATTGCTTCAACTTGAAAAGAAAATTTAACTATGTGGAAGTAGAAAACATGCAATAACACCCAATGTTCTTAGTCAACATGCAATGAAAAAGAGAGCACTTTGGTATTATTTTCGCAACAATTTCTCCAAACCCTCCCTTTACAAATGAGAGCCAATGGCCTTATATAGAGGTCCAAAATACAATGGACGGTAGAGATCAAAACAAGATCGGCGATCCAGATTGGATCCAATAACCCTAATTAGGGTTGCCACCCCATCGGCCAATGAGAAGATGCCACCTCATCAATGGACCAATGAAAAAAGTACAAAAGTGGCAACCAATGAGAAGGCACCAAAATGGTGGCCAATCAGAAACAAACACTTTTCCTATTCTAGAAGAAAGAGAAAGTTGCCACTTGGGCTTACATAAGATGATCTTCTAATATAATTCTTCCTTTTTCTTTTGTTCTTTTAGCTAAGGCAATGAACTTAGCTAGCCTTTCGTTAACTTCTTCCATAGGAGGACAAGGTGTGTGCTTCGCTCGGAGTTCTGCTGACTTTGCCACGCTGTTTGTTGCTTGTAGTATCCTTTCGTAATCCTTCTCATATTCCTTTGCAAACCCAATAAAAGCATTGAGTGAGGAAAGGGTGTTCAGATGTTTCCTTTTGACGGCAGCCTTTCCTAACTCATCCAATCTCGATCCAAATCCTATCTCACTGACATCCTCCTCTCTAATACCCTCAAAATCAAGCGCCACCCCAACGTCGCTCATCATGGTCGAAATGGAAGTGTCGACGCTTGGGCCGTGTTGTGCAATCTCATCATGAATTTCTTCAAGTGTTCTGAATCTGGTAGTCAATGCGACATACCAAGATTCAACTATGCTCAATCCTCTCTCATCAACCAACCGGGCTCTTTCCAAATATGCCTCCGGTAGCCTAATGAACTCATGCAGCCTAGGAATAACCAAATCCTTGATGGGAAGAAAATTCTTCCATTCCTCTTCAAATAATCTAAATTTGTTTCTAACAGTCACCAATGACTGGAATGTTGAGATGAAGGAGGGCAAGAAATTTCACCCATCTTGGATTGTATCATAGATCCAACCCCTTACTTCATGTAACTGAGCTGATACCTCTTCTGAATTGCTCTCGCTGTCTTGAGGAAGGGCTGCCTGATGCAGCTGTTGGATTGGCTGGCAATCTCTCCAATATTTGTTTTCGGCCTCCAACTTTACTATCCTTTCGTTTGCCTTCCTCAATCTTTCTCTGATTGATGCTATGCCTTCCTGAACCTCCTCATTCCATATCATCTGTATTTCTTCCCAAATTATGTTCTACTATTTCGTACTCCTGGGCTACAATCTCATCCGCTGCCTTATTGACTGTTGGTATAGCAATCTGAACCCTTCGGTGACCATCATTGTCGCTTCTGATTACCCTTGCCACCGTATTTGCCATCTATTTTTGGTTCTCGCTATCATCCTTTTCTATTAGTCCTTGGATATCATCAACTGCGTGAGCCATTACCACCTCGCCTCTCGGCATAAGCATTTGCCTTAACCATAGTGGTGCAGTGCATCTCCCCAAATCCGGATTCGGTTCGACCAACAAAGCATCACCAACGGCCTTAGACGCCTGACTTATCTCTTCAATATCAATCGGCCCATCTTCTTCTCTACTAGTTTCTGCCATATTTCCTTGCTGGTTCTCCGAGAGAGGGGAGTACTCCGTACTTTCACTGTAGCCACTTGATTCCGAATCAGAGCTCACCTCCACTGTGACCCCTTTATCACTCGAATTGACCTCTTGGCTTCTAGCCTTAGTTATACTCTCCCTTGACGGCGTTGCCCGCTGTCTCTTGGCTGGAGGTTCTGAACGTTCTTGGCTTTTCTCTACCTCCAAAGCCCTCTTCTTGCTATTTCTAACTGCCTCCGATTGCCAGCCACTTCCTTCACCCTTCTGTCCGATTGATTCTACTAGACCTTTCTTCGGTTTCATCATCTCATAAGTAAGGAGAACCTTTTGTCTTTGTAGCTTTCTCAACTTGGCATTATACCACGACTCGGTATGCAAATCTACTGTCCTTGTGACTACCTCCAAGGAAGGATCCTGATGATCGTCCCAATCCACTGGATTCAACTCTGTTCCAACTACTGTCTCATAGTCTTCTCTCAACACACTACGATCATCCTCCAATTGATCGAGAATATCAAGGCCTCTCCATCTGATATCTCTCATCATGTTCACTGACAATCTCGAGAAAGCTATCTTTCTCACGTGAAAATCATCCTTTGCATTGGCCCAAAAGTCCTCTATAGTGGGAACATGCTTAAATTCGCTTCCATGAGATGCCTTGATAAGACCAACAGGGTCGAATCCTTGCCTTGCTCTGTACCATCCTAGATGATACCACTCCAATTCCTTTTCCACAGCCTCAAAGGTGGCCCGATTTGGGAAACTATCATTGCCAATTATAATTGAGAAGGAAACGCCTGTTTTCCCCTCATTCCTCATTACTCTATCATAGTGCTCAAGCTGCCTAGCCAATTCCATCAAAACTACCTTGTCGGGCGGGTATCTTGGAAGCCTCTTGGGACAAACTGTACTTCCTGCCACTCTAATGTATGTGAATTGCGAGAATTGGATGAACCAACTCCCAAACTTCTTAATCCTTGCTTCTGGAACCAACTCCCAAACTTCTTAATCCTTGCTTCTGCTTCCGATGAAAGTCTCTTAGCAGGCGCCCCTTGTAATACCCTTACTGTCTTCATGGCGAATGCATCGCAAAACATCTTGTAATCCTTGTTATTGTGCAAATGAAGCTGCAGATAGCATTCATGCACCAAATATTGCCCCGGCCCATTACCAATCTCTCCTAAGGCCCTAAGTCCCGGACTCTCATACAATCTAGCAATTAAGTAAAACAGATAGGATCCCATGTAGAATTGCCTTTGGTTTTGAACTGTTCTAAGTTGCAACTCTAAATTTTCACTTATGATCCTAGCCCAATCAAATTTTCCTTTTCCCTTTTCAATTTCATCAATGAAGAAGTACATCCAGTTTTTGAATTGCATAGCTTGAGCTAGGCCCATGATCCGGCTGAGAAGAACAATGAGATCGCCATATTCCGGCTTGAAATCTGCCACTGTAAGCCTTGTTGATTTGTTAATTCCTTTCCTTCCTTCGTGTATCCAATTCCACTTTAGATGTGAGAAGTAGGCCTCTTGGTTACCTTGAAATGATTTGGCCGCCTGATCCACCATTACAACTGTCATGCCCTTGCTCTGGGGAATATTAAATGTCTCTTCAATTGCTTGTTCGCCAATGTTGGCCAACACTCTCTTCCCTTCACCAAAAATGATGGATTTACTGTCTAGATCAAATCTGGATGCACACTCCATAATCAATTCTGGACAAGGCAAAGTAGGAGGAAAAGCTGCTGCATGTACAATTCCGCTCTTGTATATCCTCTTTGCCAAGGGGGATTGTCCTTCCTTTAGTCTGTCCCTCATCCGTATCATGTCCACTGTAGCGATATTAGTATCGGTTATTTTCTTCATTTTTGAGAAGAAGGAAGTTTTGGGCGTCATATCCTCTTTGTCTTTCTTAGCATTTTCTCGCTTCGGATTCTTACTTGCACTATCATCCTCCATGCTCGTCGCCCTATTACGGGATGGGAGAGTGGTGGACCAAAAGGCAAGAAGAACCAAGTAGTGCAATTCTTAGAAAAGAGCGAAAGAATGGATGTCAGCTTAAGCACTCCTTGCAACTCTAGATGATGACTTTCACCTTAACTAATAATCTTACAGCAACTTTTCAGAACCCGGGATATGACATCAAAGAATTAAAAATCCCTTTGCAAATTAGAAAAAAAAGCCTCTAAGCTTATCCAACACTTGCCTTCTATGCAAAAATCAAACTTTCATATGTATCTCTTCTCCCAACAAAATTGCCCAAATCTGATATAAAAAATTGCAGCCCCTCTAGAAAATCAGAATTTTGTCTTCCACAAATTTCAGCCCCCACAAAATTCGGCTCCCACAAAATTCGGCTAAGCATGAAAAAAAAATCTGCCCTTCCACAAAATTTGCCCAAGCAAAGAAGGAGCAAAATCTGTAAAATCTGTCACCTAGGGCACAAATCGCAGCCCACAAAGTGGAGCAAAAATCCCCAAAAACACAAAAAATCTGGCCCTTAGACAAATCGCCCAACAATGGCAATGGAGAAATTGCCCAAAAATTGCCAAAAAACTGCCTTCCACCAATTTCGCCCAAGTCTGGAAATCTGCCCTTGCTTCAAATTCGCCCAAGCATGAGGAGCAAATGAATTGATGAAAATGAAATGGGAGGGGACTCCCTTTATAGCAGCTTTCACCTTCCTCCCAAGTTGGCCGACTTGGTCCTATAAAGGAAAAAAAAAACCAAAATTAAAGCTAAGTTAGTGGCCCACTTTAAATACTTTGCCAAAATTTTAATTTTCTGAAATGAAAACTGCACTTTTAATTTACTAATTAACCACAAATTGCAAAACAAAATTGAATGGTGCCTTGGGGATGCTAAAAATTTCTATTTAATGAGGGTTTGCTAATTAATACATCCTTGAAGTTGAATTTTGGCTAACCAAAAGCCATTTCTTAATATTAATTTACCAATTTCATTAAATACCAAAAGCTTTCAAGGCAAATTTAATCTATTAAAGCCAATTTTTGCAATTTTCCTCTAAATCGATTTTGCTAAATAATTAAAATTTTATGACAAAAAATAAAATTGCCTCTAGAGTAAAAATCGATTTTGCAATTTAACTTCATCTTACAAAATTAAATTCTATTTCACCAAAAAAAAAAAGATTTTCCAAGAACCTAAGTCTAACGAAAAATTTCCTTATTTGAAAATCATTCAAATTTACAATTAAATCCAAATTTTCAAAAGAAATCGTCTAAGTACAAAATTCACAATCTTATCCTGCCAAGTTGAAATCGATTTTGAACTTATTCGGCCTAAGGACAGAACTGATAGCTCTGGAAAATCAAGTTGAAATCGGGTGAAAAATACATCTAACCTTCTCCATTGGCCCTAAAGGCGATTAAAAAGGGGGTCCCTAAGATTTTGGGGCGATGTGTGAAAACCTCACAACAGGTACATGTTTGCATCTCATTCATTGATAGGAAGATCACCCCAACACTTAGAGAGGTTTTTTTATCTCATGAGTACGGTGCTAGTTCAAACATATGAAGGATTTGTTTGAGTAGTACACATGATACACTTGTTTCACAAATTAGGTGAAGAATGGGTAGTTCACATAGCTTGATGTCACTTAGCTAGATGATGAGATGATGTAGATGATAATTAGTACATGGGAATACCTTCCATATGTTGAGGATGTGGGGACAAGACTCAAGTACAAAGATTGGATTTTTAGCCATCCTTTTCCAAAATTTATAGATCCAACAGTTATGGGGGTGTAGATATAGGCATTCTTGATGGTGCAATCATAAAATATCCCATTGGCACCAAATGTACAGTAGTAGGTATCTCAAAAGAGGGTTACACAAATGCCTATCTTTTCATGCATCATGAGGGTAGATCTTGGAGTTAGTAGCAATACATAGGTGGTGAGGTAGCCACAAAAAAGGCCTTAGGGTGAGGGTGGATTACTATGAGAAGTGGGAGGGGAGGATCTAGGTAGTGTGGTGGCCTTGGCTAAGCATGACACATGCAACACATGAAGATAGTGGGTGGATCCACCACCAAAGTAGTAGGCATAACTAGAGTAGGGGCTAGTTAACCAACCTTAATGGGATATGGGAGGTAGAGTTGATGAGGATATGATAGATCAACCTCCTCAAGTGATATCCCTAGAAGACTTACTATGTAATGGACACCCAGGAATGCCCAAAAGCTGAACCAACTGCTGAAATTATATTAATTCTAAAAATGCTGCAATCAAGTACAAAGAGATGTATTCCAAAGGCCAAACCCTAAGGGAATGACATCTAGAATGTTACAATAGAGAATGAACATCCCCTATTGCCAAAAAAGAGTGCGATTCACACATCCAAGCTGTTATCAAATGTAAGTCATAATCATTCGATACAATAATACCATGCTAAACAATGAGACTCTCACCCCTATTTATCCTATTCCTTCACCCTTCTAGAAAGAACTAAAACATTAATTAATTGCAAGTGCTAGAAGCTTCCCCCTTCCAATAATTAATGCACTCTCTAGAAACTCCTCTCTTGCAATAATTAATTGTGCTTCTAGAGGCTTCCACCTTTCTAATAATTAATACACACTCTAGATGCATCTCCTTTGTAATACAATAATTAATTAAATTAATTAAATATACAGACACCTTTTAATTTTAATTTATTTAATGACTTTATAAGAAATTAATTTAATTTTTTATTATCCTCCACTTAGACTTTGGAGAACGTGAAGGCCAAAAGATGGGATCATTACAAATCCGCCCTCCTTGAAATTGCTTGTCTTCAAGCAATTAAGTAACATAATGGACTCCAACCTCCACCTGGATCCCAATATGTGATATCCATATGGAAGTTAAACCAACTGCAAACCTGCATCATTAGGACCAACCTCTGTAGCCTAGCATTCAAAACTTGTGCTGATGAAGTCAGAATGTCATCATCAGGCAACTCCATAGAAGATCTATGAAATGTCTTCTTCCCTTTATCCATCCACATAATATATATTGGACTGGAATGCATATTATCACCATCATGCATTGAAAAAGATGTAGTTGTAGGTGAACCATATGTACTCATGCTAACTGTATCAACAATAGGTGTTGCCGCATTGAAATATATGGACATAGGAACAACATTAACTGCTGCAATAGAAAATTGAACTAAATTTGTAGTTGATGAAAACTCATAATCATTAACATGTGTGGCTTCATTAGAAAATACATCAACCACTGCATTTATACCATTAAACTCCTCGTTGGATGCTTCAACTGACATAGAAGTGGCTACTGATATGATAGTATCCTCATGTTCTCCTAATCCCACTATTACTGTAGCACCATCTCTTGACAAAGCTTCATATGTGGTCTCCAGACTTTGCATGCATGTCTCTACTGACTTTTCTGAAATACCCACATCACCAACATCATAGCTGGTTGGCTCTATACATGTCTTGATCCCACCTGAGGAATCAATTACCTTCTGCTCTGGAGCAACATACAAATCGTCAATGTTGATGCCCATCTTTCTAGCCATAAGTTGCAACATCATATCCATTCGCCTATTATGCTCCTATAGCATCCTATTCTGCTCTTGTTGCATACGTTGCCCCTACTCTAATGTATCCAGTAACTGTCAGAACAGTACCTCCCCCTGATCTGGTCCAGCATTTCTGCCTCCACCTAATCCTATATTCCTATCATCTCAATCACCCATATTATTGTCCTAATCACAGAATATCTCCTCTGTGTCTGTATGGTTGGATTTAATGTCCCCCTGCACAGATGTACTAGACTATTTTCTTTGCAAGTCTAAAATCCTATTTTGTCTTGCTCTGGTATCGCAAAAATTATAAGACCCCTATCGCATGCTCAAACATAAATGCTTAGCCTGTGTTTTTTATTTATTCTTGATTATAGTGTTTTGACATTTTGTCAAACACTTTTTCCCTCTATCCGGCTGTTCCAAATTCCCTATAAGACCTCCACAAGATGGCAGGACTTATAGCTCTGATACCACTGTAATGGACACCCAGGAATGCCCAAAAGCTGAACCAACTGCTGAAATTATATTAATTCTAAAAATGCTGCAATCAAGTACAAAGAGATGTATTCCAAAGGCCAAACCCTAAGGGAATGACGTCTAGAATGTTACAACAGAGA